>LR215995.1:11800000-12107093 GCA_000469805.3 Hymenolepis microstoma | reverse complement strand
AGCAAACAAATTTGTTCATGTGAGGCAATTGTGCTCTTGGAGTACTCTGTTAGCGTTCGTTTTGTTAGCAATTGGTTGGCGCACATCAAACCATAGGAGTGACCATCACGGAGGTTGGGAGAATGCCTCATGAGGAGCCGAGTATTTGCTTTCTCTCTTCAAGAGCTGTGCCGGCAACGATTCCTTGGATATATGGTTGTGATGTGAAGTCTGTGTAACATGTATTTTCTGGATTATTATTGTTGGCATGTATTACCATGTTTATTCTTTTCAAATATCACCATATACACACAATTAACACCGTCGTTCTAGCATTTCTATGAAATTGTCATGGCGAATCATTTTCAGTTGCTATAATTGTTAACGTATAACCTGGTCAAATACCCTAAATTTTATTTTTGCAAGTATGATAAACAGTGATGGGCATTTCATTAAAATTTTAGCTTTAAATAATGGTCTATGTTTGGCGGACTGCATTAAGGTTAAGGTATTGCATTCTCTTCTTTCTTCTCCATTTTCTCGTGCAACTGAAAATATCCACCACATTTTAGTAGCAAATATCGGCTGAACGTGATTGATAAATATTTCAGCAAATCCCGTGCGTCTTTTTTCTAAATGACGATTAATTAGAATTTCATATGCCTCTCCGGCTTGAACATGACATAGAGATTTAAATATAGGATACGATGGAATAATTTTTATTGAATGAAATTTAATTGATAATTTACTCTAATATTTATGTGCAAAATTGGCCAAACTTGAGGGGTTTTGCCCTGCTACGATTCCTTGCAATAATCGAGATTCGATCTTAGGAGTTCAAAAGGTAATAATACTTAGTAGCATATCCTATTTGTCATGCCTAGCTATTCCCAAAGTTCTAAAACTAAAAATTCAATCAGTTCCCCAAAAATTATTACATTTTCTACTACCATGCAACATGCTTGTGAGCTTTAATCAGAGGGTGAAATGTTTACTAGTGTTTCAAGCACCCATACTACCACTGGGTCATTAAATTCTTCCAAGATCTCTACCTAATCTCATACTGTAAGGAAATCAATTATGGTTGAGCTAACAGCGACAACCTGAGGTTACACACATCAGTCAGAATTGGCGTGAAAGTGATGAATTTCATTCGCTCCGCCTCAATTCTCTCACTTGAAATTACTATGGCACGACGTAGTAAAACAACAATCAGTATTGAAATCCTTTCTCGTGATCACCATACATATCTAATATGTTGACTAAAGTGTCATTCGGTTATTCTAATTCTCCTTCTTAAAAACTGACAAACCATCCACTAACACCAAGTTCCAACAACTTCCTTTCAGTGCAACCATCGTCGAGCACATTAAAAGCCTGCTTTCCTTCCTAAGCGATTGGTATTGTGTATGGTGAATCCAAATGACCTGAGGAATTTATCCTTGCTAAACCTGACTCCCACTTAGTTGAAACAGTATCGAAATTGGGTGCAGAGCTGCCCAATTCAGGCATGAAAGGGTGAGAGATAGAGAGAAATTATGCGATTCAATGTGCAAATACGAAGATTTAGATCTGTAGGAAAATGCAGAGTAGGGGAGAAGCATCAATACTCTTATATGACTTTGATACTTAGTCTCAAATTATGCATTTCACCCAACACAAACCAACGTATAAGAATAGTAGTTTTTGCCTTCTATCTCTGTCTGTGAGAGTTTTCCTAAGACATGTCAAGATACCCTAAGTTTAACGTTATCATAAATGTTGTGTCGTCTCTTGACCTTAACTCATCATCAATGTGGCCTCATTCTCACCAACTAATTACCTCCATAACTTCTTCCTTGAAATGTTATCTGACTTCAATCACCCTACCATTATTAGCCTCCATAAATACGACATCCTCCACTCCATATAATCAGAGAGAAAATGTAAGGAAGCATGTTCACATTAAAGCACTCCAGATTCAATGTGAGAAGATTTCAACGATTTGAAAGCATTTAACTACAAGTATGACTTTTTTAAGCTATGTTTTCTTTGTCCCGATGTGCCTGATTTGGCATTTAAAAGAACAAGTTTTGACCACCAATAGAAATTCACCCAATGTAAACTTGCCTAAATCAAATCTGGCAACAGAGTTACTATAACTACCCCTAAAAGTGGATTAGCCGAAATACCACCACTTGCTCACATTTACCGCTTCTCCATTATGTCGAGTATGCCTTGGAGTTTCGTGTTGAACGCTAAGTCTCGGACACCACAAGGTACTTTATTTGCCGTCTATTTTGGCCAAAATACATAGAGGGGAGATGGGAGGGGGGATGGTAGGAAGGATGGGGGAGGAGAAGTGGAAGAGATGGGGAGGGAGAGAGAGATAAGGGACAGGTAGAAATGCGATAAGCTATTAGTTACTTACTCCGACGACGACTGACAAACAGGTGGAGAGTGATGTGGAGGAAAATCAGAAGACTGAAGTAATTGGAATAATCAGGCAGGTCGAATCAGAAAGTTCAAGTAACTCAGTACAGTGTGGAGGGTAGGGGAAGAAAAGGAAAACCGACAGCAGGAACACGGTTTGGTAGGAGATAGTATCAAGGAGGCAGAACGGAAGACTGCATTACCTTACAATGGTATTAGAAAATAATTTGTGTTACACACGAAGACACTGGCATGGCTAAATGCAAAATGAGGAAGATACAGAAGAGCTGATGCTGTGCAGAAACCCGCCTAACAGCCTCCATAAAGGCGGAAACAAGTCAGCTTTCTTCAATCACAAATTGACTAACAGACAACGTGTACATCCCTGTCCACACTCCTTCACTTGTAAAGTAAGACGCCATGCAAAATAAGTGCTGAGAGGACTCGGACAAAGCCAAGTGGCATTTAAACATGTCCACTACCGGCAATCTATAGAGTTCATGAATTAATTGACACTTCTTCCGATCCCAAAGGTATATCTTGCCATTTGCATGAACACTATAAACAAAATTCTCATTCGCTTGAATAGAAAACACGCGTGTCGTACATTGGAAAAAACCTAAAAAAGAATAAAATTAAATAAATTGGTCACATCCCAAGGTATCATCCAATTGTCATAATTAACAAACCTTTCTGAAAGCAAACACTCTCGTTCGCTCCTATGTTGTGCATATAAATGCTATCCATGTTGAAATAAATGATCTGTTTTGACTTAAAATCAACTATAACTTCATCGCCGTCATTGGTAAATGACTTCTCGAGTTTGCGATGATAAGATTCATCCTCCAAGTCGACAATGTGTATTGCTGTATGATTGATAGACACGAGCCATTTCTCGTTAAGCTCAACTCGAATTGCAGACAAATCTTTTTCCAAATCGTAACGAGTATTATAACCGCTAGAGTCATTGATTCGCATGGAAATTTTGCTTCTTCCACAATCAGCTGATATTATACAACCTTTGTAGAAGGTAATTGCATCAATCCTCCTTCTTCGTCGCCAACTCCAACCGTTCACATTTTCTATAGGGTCTAAGAGCAAATAATTGCATTATATTGACTTACCATCAAAGATCCTCAAGCACTCGCCTGTCAAAGCGTTCCACAATCGAATGCTTCCGTCCAAACTGCCACTGACAAATAAACCACTATCATCCGGTCTGTGCGGGTTAAAGGAATTTCTCGAAAGACTAAGGGACGTTATTGGTGACCTGTGACCTGTCAGAATGTGCAGGCACTTGAATGTACGATAAGGAAACTCGTAAACGACTATCGCACCAATTTCAGTTCCCATTATTAGCAGGGAAGGCTTATTTGAAAAACGCATTATGTCCAATTTTGTAATGCTCGGTCCAGGTACTCTCCGTATGTCTTCCAGTGAACTGAGTCGAAGCAAGTCCATAATATATAAGTGATTATCTCCAAGCTTCATAAGCACCCATTCGCCGTAGATAAACAGAGAATCCACATGTATGCAGTTGACCTATAGCATAGTAAGATAGAAAGACTCTTCTTATTTTCTATTTGGAGGAAAGCAAATGAAATTAAGCAGGTGGAGTCTAATAAGGGCTAGGTTGAAGGGATCGAAGAAAAGGTGTCAAGGTGGTTACTATAGTAGATTTTTGGATTCGGACAGAAGAATATACTCTAAATGGAGAGTTTACGTTATCAGATTTCACGATTCAAGATTCAAGATTCTTACTCTGATTCATTGATTAATTTGTAGTCGGAGTCTGTACTGCCCATTTGTTCGTCTTAAGGCAGTAAATGTGGTATGAGCTTGAAACGGAAGAGATTACAGAACAAAGTCTGTAATCTGTTGTACACATTTTGCTATACTTCTGTAAAATTGGCTTATCAAATTTTAGGAGAAGCATTTACTTAGCGAATCTTTTCTGCATTGGCCATCTTAATGATCGGAGTACACCAGTTTGCTAAGAAGCCACCCAAGTTGCGAGTTCTCTTCGGAAGATAAAATTTTTGCTCTTTAGGACTACTAATTCTTCGACCACTCTTCAGTAATTATGAATGAACTGTATTTGCAGCACTTTAAGGCCGACCTTAGAAGCCTAATTTATGACCTCACATTCTCACTGACCTTAATTAACAATTAATTAGTTAGATCTAATGATTGTGAAAATGTACTTATGTATTGAGACTACAAAACAAGACGCAAAACGAAGTACTCAATGTAGTCCAAATACAAGTACACAAAGAATACAAGGTTCTCACTTCACTAGCGTCAACTTCACTTTTCAACCATATTGTAGTATTTCGATGTTAAAATCCTATTTCGCAAACTTTAATAAAAAATAATTTTAGTATCTCATGTCTAGTATTAATAGTGATAAATGCATTCCTAATGCACGCACATAATTGTCATAATAAGCAAATGTCACTTACGTTAGCGATTTCCCTGACTTCAATGTCACGTGATCGCCATTTGCATTCAACAGCCCTCACACGACGTATCGCTCTCTCCCACGTGTGAGTAGGATTAGTACAGTGAGCAGTCCCTTGCATAGATAGATCCGAATTAGCGTGTTCGAAATACCAACATCTGGGTATGTTGGAGGATCGGCTCGCTTCTTCCCAACAGTCACACCTTTCTGCCAACTCTCTCCACTCCGTACATACCTGTGGAGTGAGAAAAAATAGAATGGAGTAGATCAGTAGAGAAGAGGCGGTGAGACTGAACCACCCATAATTCTTACTCACCTGCGAAAATGCTACGAGGCTGTGTAGATCGAGATATTTGAGAATCTCACGTTGAGGCATTTCACCTATGCGCTTGAAATGATATCTCCCATCATTTAAAGGCACATTTTTAAGAGTGCTGGGGCTGCGTTTTCTTTTCTCTATTTTTTGCCATTTCATAGATCGTTCCATTTCACTATCTTCTTTACTCTTGTGGATGGTCTTGGGCAATTTTAAGCACCTCACCGTCAGTAATATTAATGAAAGACTACAGATGGCGTCAAGGATCGTGACATATAAATTCATTCTCGTTTCTTTGTCAAAGCAATTACTAAAAGAATTTGTAAAATAGAAATTAAATCAAGATATGAGGAATGGTCAACATTATTTTGTAAAATCTGAGTCAAAAGAAATAACAATTAACTAACCTGTGTTTTTAATACGCGCCTAAATTAACTTCTTACTGGTCAACGCACAGTCTAGGAAACCAGCAGAACAAAAGGCTCTAAATACAATCAGAAAACACAAACTGAGATGAGTTGAAGAAGGAAGAAAGACCTTCGCAATTGGAACAGATAGAATGTACGTTTGAACAGTACGCAAGAAAGCGAAATTGTGACAAGAACAATATTACGAGTTAATTGGGTTCGACTTATTTTATGGATCATGAGGTTAAACGTCTCTGATTGGTCTACACATAATGACTGAATTCAATCGAGCTATGTGACCTCAAGTGACCTTAAGGATCAACACCACCACAACCATGACAAACAATATTGGTATGTGAATATTTTAATATCAATGTAATGGAAATAGTAATATTTGTTGAAATGATTCTTCCACCTAATTTTCAAAAGTCTATCTCGCTTCCTTCCTACTACCAACGACTTATATCAGCCAATTTTCGTGTTCTATAAATTTCATGGTTCACTGCCCGCATATTACTCCACCATTCATTGTGATTTGGATAGTTTGACGATCGTCATGAATTATGAATTTTTTTCATAATGGTCAAGGCGGTGCGGTAACTATACAATGCAAGACACCTTTGCCAAATCTTCAAGACACTCCAGCTTATGTAACATTAACTGACACCATTACAGCAGACATTATTTGGCTCAAACCAAGGGAGCATTCTACTTCTAGTGTAGTTCCCCCTTACCCACATAATACGCCAGAACTTAGAGATTAGTGAAAGAAAGAAAAGTTACTTCCCATGATACCGCCAATGGCACTTTGACAGAACAGCAAGTAATGACTGGAAGAAGGCTGGAAAGTGCTCACATGAATCAAGTCAACGCAACAATCCATACATTCTGTTCTTATTCCAAAATTTTGGCTTAGCAAGTCATTCAAGCGCTCTTAATCAGCTAGAACATTCACAAATTTCTCCTCCTAACTTTGCCTCAGAGTATATGAGACGGAGTCCAAAAGAAATTACACGACGAATCTAAGATATTGCAAAGCCTCTATTTGCAAACTGTATTCTCTAAGGTGACATGGCAACCTGTGAATTTTGCAAAATAATTGCTTTGCTGTTGAATGTAATATCTGTCTCTCTTTATTGTTAGAGAGATGAAACCAGCTTCCTCTCCGTCTGTGGAAAGCCTCTTGGGATCTTTGGAGAAGAAACTCTATGACGATAATGTGACTTCTGTTCTTCGTGGTGCTGTTGCACATATGGCTCATGAGAGTGGGTTTTGTGTATTCTAGATTATTTATTTTTATTAAAACGTGGCATCTCGTTCATTTTATTTTTATCAACTCCCTCCGATTATTTCCTATTTTCTCTTCTTTACTAACATGGCTTCACAGAGAAAAGTTAGGGGACTAGTTCTCGGTAGTATAAATCTATTTCATTTATCATTGATCATTATCCTTAATCTGGATCTAGCTATATTATTTCCATGATAACTATTGCCTGCTGGTTTATTAATGTCTATGTTGGTAATCAGTCCATATTCTCCTTCTACTTAAATGACTCTTGCTTTCATATAGAATGATCATGGGAAGGATCTTTTGTGACTCCTTTCATTATTACAGTTAACGCTCACTTAAAATGTTTCAGTCGCATTCGGGTGGGTAAAATGGGATTCCCTGTAAAAATCTTAAGACACTTCAATATTTAAAGTTGTTTCAAGCTCTATGACAAGCTTTGAGTTTCTGAAATCGGTTATTAGACCGAGACTAGCGGTGCTCTGATTTAGGTCTAGGATTGCCAAGAGCTGCAATGTAAAACTAGGTTCTATAATAGAGCTCTTTCATAAAAACTTTATTCAATGTAAATAACTTTATGCTGTGCTCTCGTTTTCCACATTTTTTTTAAAAACATCCGATTAAAACATTTTTTTCCCACCTAAACTGCGAGCTACGTTGCAATCGCTATGCAAGACCACGTACTGTGTTTCGTAATCTTAAGAAAAGTCTACCGAGTTTTATTTAGGTAAACGACATGTAAATGCTTCATCTTATCTGGCATTGGAAACATTTCAACACCTCGATTTTTTTTAATTTTCTGTCATGACAGCAGAAACAAAGTATATGACGTCTTCTGCTCACAAGGAACTATGCAAAGCTCTCACTAATTGATTGATGTATTTCCTGACGGTTACTACTAATTAACTTCTCGCAAAGCACTACCATTTCGAGCATGCAAAACGGTGATGAGTTTTACCGCAGTCATCATGAATAGATGGAGAGTACCTTAAGGGCATTCTCGTTAACGAACTCATATTTATACGCCCTGCATTGGCCGATTTTGTTAATGTATGGAGATTTTTCACCCATTAGGCGAAATTGATGGAAATGCCATTTGGACCGGATACCTTTGTCACGTTGCCTGGCCTCTGATAACACTTAATTTGAGGCTTCATCGCCATTTATGGAATGTTGTAAGCATTTATGGCTATAATCTTATCTGACTTTAGAGTTGCTCGACTTGTACCTTCGAACGAGGTTTCCTTTGTTTATACAACTTTTTTAAACGAAGCTCTTGTTCAGTTGGCCTGGTTGCCAATAATACAGTAGCTTCAAGATTCCCATTTACAAGGACAGATATCCAATAATTGTAAACCGGTACACAAGAGATAAAGTCTGTAAACCTCGTTCATGAGCATCGAAAATATTTGATTCGATTTCCAACGCAACTCATCATCATTAATTATGCGATTTCTTAGTAAGTACTTTGGTACCTTTTTCATCATGTATTACCGAAGTGAAAAAGGTGTCTATTTGTATTTTGGTGCAAAAAACTTTATTTCAGCTCTTCCTTTGGAGAGATGGATATCATCGAGTCATTGCGTTTGTTAGACAGACAGCAAGTTCGTTCAGTTGACGTGCATCAGGAGGTATTGATCGTGTGGTTTGTTCGTATACGTGTATGTTAATCACTGTAACTATTATTATGCATGGATTTGAGGTAAATTGATTGAGACGTAAGAGAGAACTAATCGTAAAATCTGGTGCATTATTTACGAATTCTGTATCATTTGTAATGTTCTATCGTCAGTATGTTTGTTACCTTCTCTCTTCTATGAACATCTACAGTTATTGGGAAAACTGATGGAAGCCCATACGCTACAACTCGCGAGGGTGTTATTGAAAATGGTAGTGACAACATGGTAAATGCTACGAGCGGCGAATTGAGTGGTGTGTGCAGTCAGCCGCTGAAGAACCTCGCACGCCAACTTCAAGTGAGCTCTTCCTTTCGAGTAGAGAAGAAAATTGGTCAAGCCATTGAGGAATTAGGCCTCTTTCCTATTACGCTCTACCTCAATCACCTCTCCCACAGGCCCGACAAACCTCTTCTTCATTTTCCAGAGAAAGTTAGTGCTTCGCTGCCATTTTGTAAGTTTCTGTTGGTATTGATAACTCATTTTTGTGCGTATCTAAGAGGATTGTGCAAGAAAGGTTTATCTTCTAGGCAGGTTCGATTTCATTCAGTTCCTGTTTAGTGGTGGACTCCAAAAAACTGTTAGTTTGATATCAGTCATCCTATTTTAATTATTAACATACATTTCTAAATTTGCCAATGTCTTTGCTGGCATTATATTAAATGTTTACCAACTTCCAAGCCGCTGCAAACATGTGTTCTGATTTCCCATCCTCAATCAATTTAGCGGCCAAATAAATGTAGCTGAAGGTATCATTTTTGTTGCGTTTACATTGATGCGGACTTTTCGTGAGTACTAATGGCATATTCAGGTTATGGTTTGGGGGTGACCTGAGTAGCTCTAGGCACTAATTTCTAGAGTACTTTTGTTTAATAGCTTTCCTCTTGGCAGCATCACATCACGAGGCAAGTGATAGTCCATTGGAGATGAACAGCAAAAGCTCTTTTTCCAATGGTCTGGATCATACTGCTCCTCCCAAAGATCCACCACCACCAGCCTCCCCAAAGTCTCCCTCGAGGTTCAGTCGACGCGCTAGATCCGAGGCAGCTGCTGAGGCTGTAAGTATTCTCGATTGAATTATTTCGTCAATTCAAGACTTATTCATTCTACTAGAAGTGCACAAGCAGTATCTCGTTTATAGTTCCTTTGAAACTGTTGTTCAAACCTATCAAATAATCTGTTTGTGTATCTGTGACTTTGAATGGTTCTGCGTTAGAATCTTCATGAAAGCGAAGTAAATATATCCGATTGAGTATTTATAATGTACATGATATTAGATATATGTAATTAGCACTGTAAACTAATTCTCCCTCAATGCTAATCTACTAACGTTACAACCCATCATTGAACTGCTAATTAACAGCTCCAAAGTCCCACAATTTAAAGTTCACGGAGATGTTGAAAACATTTAATCTGTAGAGGTATTAGGCGGTGCCTCTGTCTCAGTTAATTTTAACGGTCGGAACAGTAACATGCAAAATTTTTTGGACCGTATTCTGCAGCCTTTCTTTTAAGGCATGGTGAAATTTATTTCTATTCAAGAGGCTGCTGCAATCGTAGTGAATCCAACTTCAAGTCTAATCGATGCACACTCAAATTCAGGTGAAAGATTATTTGCACCAATTGATACTGGTGAAAATGAAGAAGATATAGACTTCAAGATGCCTCCCTTTTCTTCACAATAAACACACGAAGGCTTGTCTTCAATAGCTCCTTTGAGCTTTACTTGCTTTGCCAGTATTGTGCTCACATGTTTTTACATTATAGCGGCAAAAGGGCCCGTATTCTGCAGTTCAGTCAAACGGCTGTACTCCGCCTCAAAGTGAATTGAAAAATAGTAGTGGTAGTGAGGTAGAGGAGAGGAATGCAAACGAAGCGGCAAATACCGCCTTTTCAACTGATCTCTCCACAGGCAATGAGGAGGAAGACACTTGTCCTGCGGACGCTGAAATCGATGGAAGTAATGCAGACACCACCGATGAGGTGCCTTCTATCCCTCCAGCTACTCTTCAGGTTGACTATGAGGAGACATCGGACCTCCCGAATGATCAGAATGATGAGTCTCTTCGTCCTCATCTCATTGAAAATCATGTAATTGATGGATGCTGGATGGTTTTCCGTTCAATTGTCTCTAAATTGGCTTTGCTTTATATTGGTATGTGAATATTTTAATATCAATGTAATGGAAATAGTAATATTTGTTGAAATGATTCTTCCACCTAATTTTCAAAAGTCTATCTCGCTTCCTTCCTACTACCAACGACTTATATCAGCCAATTTTCGTGTTCTATAAATTTCATGGTTCACTGCCCGCATATTACTCCACCATTCATTGTGATTTGGATAGTTTGACGATCGTCATGAATTATGAATTTTTTTCATAATGGTCAAGGCGGTGCGGTAACTATACAATGCAAGACACCTTTGCCAAATCTTCAAGACACTCCAGCTTATGTAACATTAACTGACACCATTACAGCAGACATTATTTGGCTCAAACCAAGGGAGCATTCTACTTCTAGTGTAGTTCCCCCTTACCCACATAATACGCCAGAACTTAGAGATTAGTGAAAGAAAGAAAAGTTACTTCCCATGATACCGCCAATGGCACTTTGACAGAACAGCAAGTAATGACTGGAAGAAGGCTGGAAAGTGCTCACATGAATCAAGTCAACGCAACAATCCATACATTCTGTTCTTATTCCAAAATTTTGGCTTAACAAGTCATTCAAGCGCTCTTAATCAGCTAGAACATTCACAAATTTCTCCTCCTAACTTTGCCTCAGAGTATATGAGACGGAGTCCAAAAGAAATTACACGACGAATCTAAGATATTGCAAAGCCTCTATTTGCAAACTGTCTTCTTTAAGATGACATGGGAATCTGTGAAACTGCTTAATGCATTAAAATTGAACAGGATTTCGGTTAAAGTAAAATTTAATTTCTACTGAAATGTAATAAGTAAATAGATATGAAGATTCTCATCACATCAACTCTAAGCACCAGCTTCGCCCAATGGGCACTGAAGTAGAATTAATGGTTATTTTCAGTGGGGAAATGTCATCAAAAGCCAGTGGATCAATTTTCGACTAAATCAGTCACTTAATACTCTTCGGCATAGGCTCCGGCTTCAATTGAGTTGGTTTTTGGTAAAGGCAGACGTATTCTGTAGCAAATGTGAAAGTTAGTAGTAAGAACAAATTCTCTTCTTTTCCCATCTTGATTGGACAAAATGTGGCTTCCCTGAACAATGCCTATCGCTCAAACTGAGGTTAGTTTAAATAAAACAAATTTGTTTATACAAGCACTTTCATAAGGACCTTCATGGACAGAGAGAAGCATCGGTCATCTTCTGCTTCCCTTCAGGTGGGCTAGTATATGCACTACGTTAGGGTGCTGTTAACCGAAAGAGTAAAACGTGATCTAAATACTCCCCAAACCATTTAGGAAATCCATAACTCACTTCTCAGAAACCCACCTTGTAGGAAAGTCAACATTGAAGGACAAATAGAATGCGCCTAAGCAGAACATCACTACTCTAGAATTTCATTTAGCCATTCCACAAATGCCGATACTTATAAAGCCTTCGTATTAAACAATTCATAGCCATTTCATACAGAGGGAAGGTTGAGGCAAACTCTCGTCTCAAGTTCAGTTTCATTTCACTAGAAGGAAGGCCATATCCGGATGCGTCTTGAAAAGATTCTTTTAATGATTGCAAAAAACGACTACATATTGGTAATAACATACACACTCCTTCTCGAGAAATAGGTAAGAGAGAGGACCACAGTCAAAGACAGAGACAAGGAATTAATAGCAAAAGGAGATAAGTCTACTATACAGAGGAAAACCAGAAGATACGAATTTGTACACAAATAAAGATGGTATTGCAAAATAGACATAAACACTCTCAGGTAAAGACATCTACGGGGGTTTCTTGTCGAAAGCATCTAGTTCAGCACGGATTTTTTGGCGCTCTTTCAAGGTCTTCCAGGCGAAATCTCGATCACGTTTTAGAGCTGTGCGTTTTTGGGCCTTGTAACTCTCCAATTTATTGTACGCTTCCAAAACCTACAAATTGGAATGCAAAATCTCGTGATAAAAGGCCTGGTTCATGCCAGCAAATCATTAGGCCCAGACGAGTATTTCATCCTCCTCACTATCAGAAACAAAAACAAACTCTCAAATTCATTCACTTAAACTATAAAGAAACGAGCACAGAGAACGATATTTAATCTGTTGAAAGTAGGAATTGAAAAGGAGTTTGTCTATGCGGATGACCCAAATAGTAATCTTGTAATTTTCTCTCTAATGGCTGTTTTCATATTAAAATAGCGTGCAAACAGCTTGAAGTCAAAATTAAGAAAACTGCTCAACTTTCTTGAACTCAAGTAAGTCCAGCTTTATGAAAATCATGCAAGTTACCACCATATCCAATAGGGAAGCCAGATCTAAAGCGGGGTTTTGGCTGCACCTCTTAATCCTTAGAATTGGTTATTTCAGGTGGATGTGCTCTTCCTCTTCCACTTCTTCTTCTTCTTCAATCTAATGGCTTATTAAGTGAATTGAGAAAAGGAAACTAAGCAATAATGCCATTGAAAACCACCGTCTACGACAATATCTCAGATCAAAGACTGAATTGATCAGTTTCAGAATCTCGTTCAAAATATCTCCAAATAAGCAGATTCTAAATGAAAACAAAAATTATTTATTTATTTTTTTTAAATTAACTGCAACTTGGTGTGGATTCATTCACTCGTGTACTATCTATTAACTACTTCAACAGTCACAGTCTTACTTTTGACCTGATTCCGATGTTACTCGACTCCCTATCCATAATCCTTACAGATCAACTCACTCAGTCAAATCGATTTATCCATTCCTCCTACCTGCTAAGTTAATTGGCCCCTCTCGTCCTATTAAATCCATCGATCCACATCTATTCGTTGTTATTTTTTAATTTAGTCACTTCAGTAGTTAATTGCTTCGAAGTTTGAAATCTCAAAGAGACTTACATCAGCATCAGCAATAGCGAGTCTCCGTTGAATCTCCTGCCTTTGTAGGTCTCTTCTAGCTGCCTGCACAAGTCTATGGAGGATATTATGATTGGAGGCGCAGAGCTGACGGAGTTCTCGCTGACGCCTCATGACAGCTAGGGTTATTTGATCAGAGGATCCACTAGCAACCTCAATAACACTACCACTCGCTGCATTTTTCGAAGAGGATGAAGTGAGATTGAGGATGCAATTCGAGAAATCCTCATCTTCATCTGTACCATTGAGTTGAGGAACGCTTCCGACGAACCATTCGCTGCCTTCACCGAGTGAGATGTCAACATTACCATTGCATCCTCCTGAAGAGAGGTTTCCTTCCTTCTTATCTTGTTCCTCCGACAGTGGCTCATCTGGTTTTGGTATGGTTGAGGATGTTTTCTAAAAGGAAGGGTGGTATAGTCGTAAGAATTAGTCAATGTAAGCTACATCAATGACGTAATCTTAGACTACTATAGCAATACTGTTAGATAGCTACTGAGACAACATTATGGGTATAGTTGCTCAGACTCAGAAGAAGGAAGGTAGAGGACCTTCGACTCGATTCGGCACACAAGCATTGGTCGACTGTACCGACTGAAATATAATCACTTGACATGTTCACGCTGTGTTATCAATATCGAAAGCGTGGAGAGCTTTCATCTTAGAGATTTTTCTAAAAGGATAAACTATGCAAATATAAGTTCTGCAATGGGGCAGAGATAGGTGCATACACCTCTTTGTAAACACACAGCATACATTCGCAACACACGTACACCTAAGTTCTCAACTTAGCCTCTCAGTCTCTACTTAACAACCCATCACCATTCGAGTTTCCCATCAGAACACAACCATGTCAAACTCTATATACAATGAAAGGGGAAAGGTACTTCGCCAAGTGGACTTGGAAGCTACCGCATTTATGCATTAACCGGATGAGAATGAGGTGTCAGAACACCGACGCCCATCAGTGGACATCCAATGGTGTGAAAGAATATATGCACACGCTGTTATATGGAAAGAATATAAAGCAAAGCCAATTTAGAGACAATTGAACGGAAAACCATCCAGCATCCATCAATTACATGATTTTCAATGAGATGAGGACGAAGAGACTCATCATTCTGATCATTCGGGAGGTCCGATGTCTCCTCATAGTCAACCTGAAGAGTAGCTGGAGGGATAGAAGGCACCTCATCGGTGGTGTCTGCATTACTTCCATCGATTTCAGCGTCCGCAGGACAAGTGTCTTCCTCCTCATTGCCTGTGGAGAGATCAGTTGAAAAGGCGGTATTTGCCGCTTCGTTTGCATTCCTCTCCTCTACCTCACTACCACTACTATTTTTCAATTCACTTTGAGGCGGAGTACAGCCGTTTGACTGAACTGCAGAATACGGGCCCTTTTGCCGCTATAATGTAAAAACATGTGAGCACAATACTGGCAAAGCAAGTAAAGCTCAAAGGAGCTATTGAAGACAAGCCTTCGTGTGTTTATTGTGAAGAAAAGGGAGGCATCTTGAAGTCTATATCTTCTTCATTTTCACCAGTATCAATTGGTGCAAATAATCTTTCACCTGAATTTGAGTGTGCATCGATTAGACTTGAAGTTGGATTCACTACGATTGCAGCAGCCTCTTGAATAGAAATAAATTTCACCATGCCTTAAAAGAAAGGCTGCAGAATACGGTCCAAAAAATTTTGCATGTTACTGTTCCGACCGTTAAAATTAACTGAGACAGAGGCACCGCCTAATACCTCTACAGATTAAATGTTTTCAACATCTCCGTGAACTTTAAATTGTGGGACTTTGGAGCTGTTAATTAGCAGTTCAATGATGGGTTGTAACGTTAGTAGATTAGCATTGAGGGAGAATTAGTTTACAGTGCTAATTACATATATCTAATATCATGTACATTATAAATACTCAATCGGATATATTTACTTCGCTTTCATGAAGATTCTAACGCAGAACCATTCAAAGTCACAGATACACAAACAGATTATTTGATAGGTTTGAACAACAGTTTCAAAGGAACTATAAACGAGATACTGCTTGTGCACTTCTAGTAGAATGAATAAGTCTTGAATTGACGAAATAATTCAATCGAGAATACTTACAGCCTCAGCAGCTGCCTCGGATCTAGCGCGTCGACTGAACCTCGAGGGAGACTTTGGGGAGGCTGGTGGTGGTGGATCTTTGGGAGGAGCAGTATGATCCAGACCATTGGAAAAAGAGCTTTTGCTGTTCATCTCCAATGGACTATCACTTGCCTCGTGATGTGATGCTGCCAAGAGGAAAGCTATTAAACAAAAGTACTCTAGAAATTAGTGCCTAGAGCTACTCAGGTCACCCCCAAACCATAACCTGAATATGCCATTAGTACTCACGAAAAGTCCGCATCAATGTAAACGCAACAAAAATGATACCTTCAGCTACATTTATTTGGCCGCTAAATTGATTGAGGATGGGAAATCAGAACACATGTTTGCAGCGGCTTGGAAGTTGGTAAACATTTAATATAATGCCAGCAAAGACATTGGCAAATTTAGAAATGTATGTTAATAATTAAAATAGGATGACTGATATCAAACTAACAGTTTTTTGGAGTCCACCACTAAACAGGAACTGAATGAAATCGAACCTGCCTAGAAGATAAACCTTTCTTGCACAATCCTCTTAGATACGCACAAAAATGAGTTATCAATACCAACAGAAACTTACAAAATGGCAGCGAAGCACTAACTTTCTCTGGAAAATGAAGAAGAGGTTTGTCGGGCCTGTGGGAGAGGTGATTGAGGTAGAGCGTAATAGGAAAGAGGCCTAATTCCTCAATGGCTTGACCAATTTTCTTCTCTACTCGAAAGGAAGAGCTCACTTGAAGTTGGCGTGCGAGGTTCTTCAGCGGCTGACTGCACACACCACTCAATTCGCCGCTCGTAGCATTTACCATGTTGTCACTACCATTTTCAATAACACCCTCGCGAGTTGTAGCGTATGGGCTTCCATCAGTTTTCCCAATAACTGTAGATGTTCATAGAAGAGAGAAGGTAACAAACATACTGACGATAGAACATTACAAATGATACAGAATTCGTAAATAATGCACCAGATTTTACGATTAGTTCTCTCTTACGTCTCAATCAATTTACCTCAAATCCATGCATAATAATAGTTACAGTGATTAACATACACGTATACGAACAAACCACACGATCAATACCTCCTGATGCACGTCAACTGAACGAACTTGCTGTCTGTCTAACAAACGCAATGACTCGATGATATCCATCTCTCCAAAGGAAGAGCTGAAATAAAGTTTTTTGCACCAAAATACAAATAGACACCTTTTTCACTTCGGTAATACATGATGAAAAAGGTACCAAAGTACTTACTAAGAAATCGCATAATTAATGATGATGAGTTGCGTTGGAAATCGAATCAAATATTTTCGATGCTCATGAACGAGGTTTACAGACTTTATCTCTTGTGTACCGGTTTACAATTATTGGATATCTGTCCTTGTAAATGGGAATCTTGAAGCTACTGTATTATTGGCAACCAGGCCAACTGAACAAGAGCTTCGTTTAAAAAAGTTGTATAAACAAAGGAAACCTCGTTCGAAGGTACAAGTCGAGCAACTCTAAAGTCAGATAAGATTATAGCCATAAATGCTTACAACATTCCATAAATGGCGATGAAGCCTCAAATTAAGTGTTATCAGAGGCCAGGCAACGTGACAAAGGTATCCGGTCCAAATGGCATTTCCATCAATTTCGCCTAATGGGTGAAAAATCTCCATACATTAACAAAATCGGCCAATGCAGGGCGTATAAATATGAGTTCGTTAACGAGAATGCCCTTAAGGTACTCTCCATCTATTCATGATGACTGCGGTAAAACTCATCACCGTTTTGCATGCTCGAAATGGTAGTGCTTTGCGAGAAGTTAATTAGTAGTAACCGTCAGGAAATACATCAATCAATTAGTGAGAGCTTTGCATAGTTCCTTGTGAGCAGAAGACGTCATATACTTTGTTTCTGCTGTCATGACAGAAAATTAAAAAAAATCGAGGTGTTGAAATGTTTCCAATGCCAGATAAGATGAAGCATTTACATGTCGTTTACCTAAATAAAACTCGGTAGACTTTTCTTAAGATTACGAAACACAGTACGTGGTCTTGCATAGCGATTGCAACGTAGCTCGCAGTTTAGGTGGGAAAAAAATGTTTTAATCGGATGTTTTTAAAAAAAATGTGGAAAACGAGAGCACAGCATAAAGTTATTTACATTGAATAAAGTTTTTATGAAAGAGCTCTATTATAGAACCTAGTTTTACATTGCAGCTCTTGGCAATCCTAGACCTAAATCAGAGCACCGCTAGTCTCGGTCTAATAACCGATTTCAGAAACTCAAAGCTTGTCATAGAGCTTGAAACAACTTTAAATATTGAAGTGTCTTAAGATTTTTACAGGGAATCCCATTTTACCCACCCGAATGCGACTGAAACATTTTAAGTGAGCGTTAACTGTAATAATGAAAGGAGTCACAAAAGATCCTTCCCATGATCATTCTATATGAAAGCAAGAGTCATTTAAGTAGAAGGAGAATATGGACTGATTACCAACATAGACATTAATAAACCAGCAGGCAATAGTTATCATGGAAATAATATAGCTAGATCCAGATTAAGGATAATGATCAATGATAAATGAAATAGATTTATACTACCGAGAACTAGTCCCCTAACTTTTCTCTGTGAAGCCATGTTAGTAAAGAAGAGAAAATAGGAAATAATCGGAGGGAGTTGATAAAAATAAAATGAACGAGATGCCACGTTTTAATAAAAATAAATAATCTAGAATACACAAAACCCACTCTCATGAGCCATATGTGCAACAGCACCACGAAGAACAGAAGTCACATTATCGTCATAGAGTTTCTTCTCCAAAGATCCCAAGAGGCTTTCCACAGACGGAGAGGAAGCTGGTTTCATCTCTCTAACAATAAAGAGAGACAGATATTACATTCAACAGCAAAGCAATTATTTTGCAAAATTCACAGGTTGCCATGTCACCTTAGAGAATACAGTTTGCAAATAGAGGCTTTGCAATATCTTAGATTCGTCGTGTAATTTCTTTTGGACTCCGTCTCATATACTCTGAGGCAAAGTTAGGAGGAGAAATTTGTGAATGTTCTAGCTGATTAAGAGCGCTTGAATGACTTGTTAAGCCAAAATTTTGGAATAAGAACAGAATGTATGGATTGTTGCGTTGACTTGATTCATGTGAGCACTTTCCAGCCTTCTTCCAGTCATTACTTGCTGTTCTGTCAAAGTGCCATTGGCGGTATCATGGGAAGTAACTTTTCTTTCTTTCACTAATCTCTAAGTTCTGGCGTATTATGTGGGTAAGGGGGAACTACACTAGAAGTAGAATGCTCCCTTGGTTTGAGCCAAATAATGTCTGCTGTAATGGTGTCAGTTAATGTTACATAAGCTGGAGTGTCTTGAAGATTTGGCAAAGGTGTCTTGCATTGTATAGTTACCGCACCGCCTTGACCATTATGAAAAAAATTCATAATTCATGACGATCGTCAAACTATCCAAATCACAATGAATGGTGGAGTAATATGCGGGCAGTGAACCATGAAATTTATAGAACACGAAAATTGGCTGATATAAGTCGTTGGTAGTAGGAAGGAAGCGAGATAGACTTTTGAAAATTAGGTGGAAGAATCATTTCAACAAATATTACTATTTCCATTACATTGATATTAAAATATTCACATACCAATATTGTTTGTCATGGTTGTGGTGGTGTTGATCCTTAAGGTCACTTGAGGTCACATAGCTCGATTGAATTCAGTCATTATGTGTAGACCAATCAGAGACGTTTAACCTCATGATCCATAAAATAAGTCGAACCCAATTAACTCGTAATATTGTTCTTGTCACAATTTCGCTTTCTTGCGTACTGTTCAAACGTACATTCTATCTGTTCCAATTGCGAAGGTCTTTCTTCCTTCTTCAACTCATCTCAGTTTGTGTTTTCTGATTGTATTTAGAGCCTTTTGTTCTGCTGGTTTCCTAGACTGTGCGTTGACCAGTAAGAAGTTAATTTAGGCGCGTATTAAAAACACAGGTTAGTTAATTGTTATTTCTTTTGACTCAGATTTTACAAAATAATGTTGACCATTCCTCATATCTTGATTTAATTTCTATTTTACAAATTCTTTTAGTAATTGCTTTGACAAAGAAACGAGAATGAATTTATATGTCACGATCCTTGACGCCATCTGTAGTCTTTCATTAATATTACTGACGGTGAGGTGCTTAAAATTGCCCAAGACCATCCACAAGAGTAAAGAAGATAGTGAAATGGAACGATCTATGAAATGGCAAAAAATAGAGAAAAGAAAACGCAGCCCCAGCACTCTTAAAAATGTGCCTTTAAATGATGGGAGATATCATTTCAAGCGCATAGGTGAAATGCCTCAACGTGAGATTCTCAAATATCTCGATCTACACAGCCTCGTAGCATTTTCGCAGGTGAGTAAGAATTATGGGTGGTTCAGTCTCACCGCCTCTTCTCTACTGATCTACTCCATTCTATTTTTTCTCACTCCACAGGTATGTACGGAGTGGAGAGAGTTGGCAGAAAGGTGTGACTGTTGGGAAGAAGCGAGCCGATCCTCCAACATACCCAGATGTTGGTATTTCGAGCACGCTAATTCGGATCTATCTATGCAATGGACTGCACACTGTAGTAATCCTACTCACACGTGGGAGAGAGCGATACGTCGTGAGAAGGCTGTTGAATACAAATGGCGATCACGTGACATTGAAATCAAGGAAATCGCTAACGTAAGTGATATGTGCCTATTATGACAATTATGTGCGTGCATTAGGAATGCATTTATCACTATTAATACTAGACATGAGATACTAAAATTATTTTTTATTAAAGTTTGCGAAATAGGATTTTAACATCGAAATACTACAATATGGTTGAAAAGTGAAGTTGACGCTAGTGAAGTGAGAACCTTGTATTCTTTGTGTACTTGTATTTGGACTACATTGAGTACTTCGTTTTGCGTCTTGTTTTGTAGTCTCAATACATAAGTACATTTTCACAATCATTAGATCTAACTAATTAATTGTTAATTAAGGTCAGTGAGAATGTGAGGTCATAAATTAGGCTTCTAAGGTCGGCCTTAAAGTGCTGCAAATACAGTTCATTCATAATTACTGAAGAGTGGTCGAAGAATTAGTAGTCCTAAAGAGCAAAAATTTTATCTTCCGAGGAGAACTCGCAACTTGGCCGGCTTCTTAGCAAACTGGTGTACTCCGATCATTAAAATGGCCAATGCAGAAAAGATTCGCTAAGTCAATGCTTCTCCTAAAATTTGATAAGCCAATTTTACAGAAGTATAGCAAAATGTGTACAACAGATTACAGACTTTGTTCTGTAATCCCTTCCGTTTCAAGCTCATACCACATTTACTGCCTTAAGACGAACAAATGGGCAGTACAGACTCCGACTACAAATTAATCAATGAATCAGAGTAAGAATCTTGAATCTTGAATCGTGAAATCTGATAACGTAAACTCTCCATTTAGAGTATATTCTTCTGTCCGAATCCAAAAATCTACTATAGTAACCACCTTGACACCTTTTCTTCGATCCCTTCAACCTAGCCCTTATTAGACTCCACCTGCTTAATTTCATTTGCTTTCCTCCAAATAGAAAATAAGAAGAGTCTTTCTATCTTACTATGCTATAGGTCAACTGCATACATGTGGATTCTCTGTTTATCTACGGCGAATGGGTGCTTATGAAGCTTGGAGATAATCACTTATATATTATGGACTTGCTTCGACTCAGTTCACTGGAAGACATACGGAGAGTACCTGGACCGAGCATTACAAAATTGGACATAATGCGTTTTTCAAATAAGCCTTCCCTGCTAATAATGGGAACTGAAATTGGTGCGATAGTCGTTTACGAGTTTCCTTATCGTACATTCAAGTGCCTGCACATTCTGACAGGTCACAGGTCACCAATAACGTCCCTTAGTCTTTCGAGAAATTCCTTTAACCCGCACAGACCGGATGATAGTGGTTTATTTGTCAGTGGCAGTTTGGACGGAAGCATTCGATTGTGGAACGCTTTGACAGGCGAGTGCTTGAGGATCTTTGATGGTAAGTCAATATAATGCAATTATTTGCTCTTAGACCATACACCAAATTTGAACGGTTGGGGCTGTCGACGAAGAAAGAGGATTGATGCAATTACCTTCTACAAAAATTGCATAGTATCAGCTGATTGGTGGAGAAGTACAATTTCCATGCGAATCAATGACTCTAGCGGTAATGATAATATTTCCGTTTTGAAAAAGGATTTGACTGCAATTCGAGTTGAGCTTAACGAGAAATGGCTCGTGTCTATCAATCATACAGCAATACACATTGTCGACTTGGAGGATGAATCTTATCATCGCAAACTCGAGAAGTCATTTACCAATGACGACGATGAAGTTATAGTTGATTTTAAGTCAAATCAGATCATTTATTTCAACATGGATAGCATTTATATGCACAACATAAGAGCAAACAAGAGTGTTTGCTTTCAGAAAGGTTTGTTAATTGTGACAATTGGATGATATCTTAGGATGTGACCAATTTAAATAATTTTATTTATTTTCAGGTTTTTTCGAACACAAGGCACGCGTGTTAAATATTCAAGCGAATGAGAATTTCGTTTACAGTGTTCATGCAAATGGTAAGATATACCTTTGGGATCGGAAGAAGTGTCAATTAATTCATGAACTCTATAGATTGCCGGTAGTGGACATGTTTAAATGCCACTTGGCTTTGTCCGAGTCCTCTCAGCACTTGTTTTGCATGGCGTCTTACTTTACAAGTGAAGGAGTGTGGACAGGGATGTACACGTTATCTGTTAGTCAATTTGTGATTGAAGAAAGCTGACTTGTTTCCGCCTTTATGGAGGCTCTTAGGCGGGTTTCTGCACAGCATCAGCTTTTCTGTATCTGCCTCATTTTGCCAATTAGCCACGCCAGTATCTTTGTGTTTAACTCAAATTATTTTCTAATACCAATGCAAGGTAATGCAGTCTCCGACTTTGCCTCCTTGATACTATCTTCTACCAAACCGTGTTTTGCTGTCGGTTTTCCTTTTCTTCCCCTACCCTCCACACTGTACTGAGTTACTTGAACTTTCTGATTCGACCTGCCTGATTATTCCAATTACTTCAGTCTTCTGATTTTCCTCCACATCACTCTCCACCTGTTTGTCAGTCGTCGTCGGAGTAAGTAACTAATAGCTTATCGCATTTCTACCTGTCCCTTATCTCTCTCTCCCTCCCCATCTCTTCCACTTCTCCTCCCCCATCCTTCCTACCATCCCCCCTCCCATCTCCCCTCTATGTATTTTGGCCAAAATAGACGGCAAATAAAGTACCTTGTGGTGTCCGAGACTTAGCGTTCAACACGAAACTCCAAGGCATACTCGACATAATGGAGAAGCGGTAAATGTGAGCAAGTGGTGGTATTTCGGCTAATCCACTTTTAGGGGTAGTTATAGTAACTCTGTTGCCAGATTTGATTTAGGCAAGTTTACATTGGGTGAATTTCTATTGGTGGTCAAAACTTGTTCTTTTAAATGCCAAATCAGGCACATCGGGACAAAGAAAACATAGCTTAAAAAAGTCATACTTGTAGTTAAATGCTTTCAAATCGTTGAAATCTTCTCACATTGAATCTGGAGTGCTTTAATGTGAACATGCTTCCTTACATTTTCTCTCTGATTATATGGAGTGGAGGATGTCGTATTTATGGAGGCTAATAATGGTAGGGTGATTGAAGTCAGATAACATTTCAAGGAAGAAGTTATGGAGGGTAATTAGTTGGTGAGAATGAGGCCACATTGATGATGAGTTAAGGTCAAGAGACGACACAACATTTATGATAACGTTAAACTTAGGGTATCTTGACATGTCTTAGGAAAACTCTCACAGACAGAGATAGAAGGCAAAAACTACTATTCTTATACGTTGGTTTGTGTTGGGTGAAATGCATAATTTGAGACTAAGTATCAAAGTCATATAAGAGTATTGATGCTTCTCCCCTACTCTGCATTTTCCTACAGATCTAAATCTTCGTATTTGCACATTGAATCGCATAATTTCTCTCTATCTCTCACCCTTTCATGCCTGAATTGGGCAGCTCTGCACCCAATTTCGATACTGTTTCAACTAAGTGGGAGTCAGGTTTAGCAAGGATAAATTCCTCAGGTCATTTGGATTCACCATACACAATACCAATCGCTTAGGAAGGAAAGCAGGCTTTTAATGTGCTCGACGATGGTTGCACTGAAAGGAAGTTGTTGGAACTTGGTGTTAGTGGATGGTTTGTCAGTTTTTAAGAAGGAGAATTAGAATAACCGAATGACACTTTAGTCAACATATTAGATATGTATGGTGATCACGAGAAAGGATTTCAATACTGATTGTTGTTTTACTACGTCGTGCCATAGTAATTTCAAGTGAAAGAATTGAGGCGGAGCGAATGAAATTCATCACTTTCACGCCAATTCTGACTGATGTGTGTAACCTCAGGTTGTCGCTGTTAGCTCAACCATAATTGATTTCCTTACAGTATGAGATTAGGTAGAGATCTTGGAAGAATTTAATGACCCAGTGGTAGTATGGGTGCTTGAAACACTAGTAAACATTTCACCCTCTGATTAAAAGCTCACAAGCATGTTGCATGGTAGTAGAAAATGTAATAATTTTTGGGGAACTGATTGAATTTTTAGTTTTAGAACTTTGGGAATAGCTAGGCATGACAAATAGGATATGCTCACTAAGTATTATTACCCTTTTGAACTCCTAAGATCGAATCTCGATTATTGCAAGGAATCGTAGCAGGGCAAAACCCTCAAGTTTGGCCAATTTTGCAAATATAAATATTAGAGTAAATTATCAATTAAATTTCATTCAATAAAAATTATTCCATCGTATCCTATATTTAAATCTATATGTCATGTTCAAGCGGAGAGGCATATGAAATTCTAATTAATCGTCATTTTAGAAAAAAGACGCACGGGATTTGCTGAAATATTTATATCAATCACGTTCAGCCGATATTTGCTACTAAAATGTGGTGGATATTTTCAGTTGCACGAGAAAATGGAGAAGAAAAGAAGAGAATGCAATACCTTAACCTTAATGCAGTCCGCCAAACATAGACCATTATTTAAAGCTAAAATTTTAATGAAATGCCCATCACTGTTTATCATACTTGCAAAAATAAAATTTAGGGTATTTGACCAGGTTATACGTTAACAATTATAGCAACTGAAAATGATTCGCCATGACAATTTCATAGAAATGCTAGAACGACGGTGTTAATTGTGTGTATATGGTGATATTTGAAAAGAATAAACATGGTAATACATGCCAACAATAATAATACCAGAAAATACATGTTACACAGACTTCACATCACAACCATATTATCCAAGGAATCGTTGCCGGCACAGCTCTTGAAGAGAGAAAGCAAATACTCGGCTCCCTCATGAGCATTCTCCCAACCTCCGTGATGGTCACTCCTATGGTTTGATGTGCGCCAACCAATTGCTAACATAAACGAACGCTAACAAGTACTCCAAGAGCACAATTGCCCTCACATGAACAAATTTGTTTGCTTTGCTATTAATTTTGTAGAATTTAGGTTCCGATAAGTGCCGCATTTCCAAATTTCTTGAAACTCGGATTCAGATCATAAAAATTAGATAATAATCTAAATTAAGTTAATGTGGCTTCATTTTGGATTTGGTTTATTATAGAAAAGTGTGTTTTGTCTTTCGATGAGAAATTAGTACTTTAAGTTGGTATGCCACAAATGAAGCCCATAGAAAGGAAATGGCTCTTTGTTTAACATTTATTTGATATCAATTCATTCAGAAAGCAGACAGCCAAAGCTGACAAACAACTCTGCTACTTCGTTCAATTACAGATGTACCTAAGCTGTTGCAAGTACAGATTCCTCCTCAAGTAGAGTCATATCCGTGGATTGCACACTGGAACAGCGTCGTCTTATATGCTCAATTAGAAGTTTATCAATGGCACAAACAAGCAGATCAATCGCCACAGGATTTGCCTCTTCAAATGGGACAATAATATCCGCACGAGACTTTGACGGAGCTATAAAGCTGTCGTAGGCAGGTTTGACGAACGTGAAATACTGACGAATGATGTCGTTGACTTGGCGACCACGCTCACGAATGTCTCGAAGAAGACATCAGAAAGTTCCTAAAATAGATTGAACTTTTGAGTGAAATGGCCTTCCTTAATTACCTGTAAGATTAGATTAAAAAGCCCTGGAGTTTGTTGACAGTGCATGAACTACATTTGCGCCTCCATGGAGCTCCTAATCCATCACCTTTGGTATTCCAATTTTACAGAAAACGGGCGTGGGAGGGAGGAATAATTGACTATATTGATGTACATGAACTAATTGCAATGATGCAAGCTGCTTCCAACTTGGAGCAAATGCACGTGAACAAAGTTGACGGTGCGGTCTTTAAGTTAGAAAAGTGGATCAAATGTTAGTGAAATTGACACTAACAACCTAATAACTTGGTGAAAAGTCAGTATTCATCTAGTTGATACGTTGTGTTGCGGAATGAGTCAATATTATATAATTATTTAAAATTGTTAACTAGGAGTTTATAAATGTAATGTCCTGATTTGACCATTCCTGTACTCATACATGACCTTATCCCTTATGTTATTATAAGCAGGCTTTAAAGCTTGCTGTCTTTTAGTGCCAGTATATCTACTTATATTTATCTCAATTAGATTTTAAGAATTTAATTTTCTTTCACAGTTCATAATTGAAAGAGCAATTTTTGTTTACAAATCATTAAATAATTGTTGCTTTAAACTTATTTTGCAAATAGTGTAGTGAAAGAGTGCTAACTCGCAAAGATCGATTACCATTGAATTGTACGAATTGGTATTGAAAAACTTGCCTGCCGCATGGCAGACACTAATGAAAGAAGAAAGCGAACATTATTTCATAAAGAGACTTATCACTACTTCAGTCAAGATAGGAATTTTTTCATTAAATAGAGAAAGAGACATGACGCAATTGCTGCTCTATGAGCTGAGAATATGGCCAATGTGAACTCACCCATAGAACATAAACCAAAAATCATAGAAGAGTAAACTGAATTCTCATAAAAATGTCAACTCACTGCATCAAATCCCAAAACTCTCTTGTTAGCTGTTTTATGGTTAATCTCGCTCAGATACTAACCCATAAGCGAAACTTATTGCAACAGGGAAATAAAGTGGTCAATACCTACCTTGTAATATGAGTCCATGCTCAAGATGGTGATGCTTTTTTGGCCAAGTTTCTTCACTATGCTGTTAGCCAACGTTGTCTTTCCACAGCCAGATCCACCAGATATGCCAATAATGAAGCACTCCTGTTTGGTGTCAAACAAGTTTTTACTTAACTTTTGTAAAGCGCTTGTCAGCTTTTCATATCCAGCCATTTTGTATCTACCTATTATCATGAAAACGGTTAATGAGGCGGAAAATGGATAAATTACAGCACACCACAACACATCGAATAAAATGCCACAATTGGGTCAATACGATCTTTCAAGTTGGCGTTGAAGAAATAGAGCTAACTGAAACAACGAAAATAATTGATATAAGTTTATTCAATTTTAATTTATTATAAACTCTCCTTTAAATTACAATTTTTATTATTCAATTTAAAATTGTTGTTTTATTATTAAATTATTATTATCATCACATTGATCGCAAAAACGGCAATGTCAAGGTGTATTTCAAGAGCTTACCGAACGTTTTTTGAGAAAGCCTATTTGGAAATACTTTCGTTCAAGTTTCATCGTGTCTTTTGCGTATGAACATGAATCGGTTTGCTAATTTGAGAGCCAATTAAAAATTCGAGCTAGATTAACAATCATTCTTACTTCTAACAAATTCTAAGAAACCGATCCATATGCCTGAAGTTCCCAAATTGCTCACTTAAGAAACAAAGGAAATGCGAAGGCGTTTGAAGGCGAAGCTGTAAACTAGACACAATGTCTAAAATTCCAGAAATTGAATCCAAAGTTCGAAACATGCGGAACTCTGCTGATAGTCTAGGCTATCTTAAGAATTAATAGTGTTTCTTTAGCACAAAACCAAAATTGTTTGCTTTATCACAATTCTTAAAAATTCAAATCCCATTCCAATATAATTTAATGGAATTTACAGAAAGAAGAAAAAGGGGCTGATTTGATGTTTTTTAGAACTTACATATTTGCTTGATTGGTTCATTTAGTAACTGAAAAACTGTCAATGCTTTAGACATTTCATGTCCTTCCAAATATTTTCGCACGGTAAGTTTGCACCCAATTTCCCACTTATGCCAGTTTTTCACAAGGTCACATAGGACTCCAATTTGGAAATGGTGGCTGCACAGATAAAAATTTAGAGATTTTTTACTAATATTAGACTTTCTTTTTTAATTCTTTGTCCAAAAGTCAAGTTTTCATGAGTTAATTTAGAGCATTACTCTATCAAAGAAATCAAGTGTTCAGACGGATCAAGAATACTTCAAATAAAAACAGAATATTCAACTTAAAAGTGTACAACTTATGCAAATTGAAGAAAATCAAATAAGGTTAAAGGACTAAACAGAGAAATGACGCGATTTTACAAATTGAACGAATCAATTGTCAATTTTCCTTTTCATCAGAAACCTCTTCATAAAACCTAATAGACCAGCATCCCTGAGTAGAAATCACAATGGACTTTTGAATGGACAGACATTGACTGTATTGAGATAATTTGAACCTCTGGCAAAAATTATCCTTAGTAAGCTGTTAATAAAAATCAAATCTACACGTTTTGCTTCTTTTTTGATATTTTAAAAATCCAGAAACATGATGTATTCTGTGTTTTGTTGAAATTAATCTTATAATTGAACATTTCATATCCATGGCCTTGAGAAAAATCTGTGAGCATATTCTGATCAGCCCTCACCTTCGTTGTGAAATTGGCACACCTTTAAACACTAATCGAATGGGTCAAAATTTTTCCTGGATCTTTAATACCGAGCTTTTCTGCAAATAAGTGGATGCATTGAAGCATGCCGATCAAACGTTCCGATCTGTGCTATTGCTAAATCTGAGGCCTTGTGCTTTATTACTTTATTTTTACTGGACTAAATACGTAGAAGGAAGATATTTTACCCGATTTAGAATTCCAACTGTACAATTTCGGGGGTCCTTCCTATTCTGGAATATTTTGTCCCAGAAATGAGTGAGGATTAATGCACTCTTATTCTTAAAGCAATCGGGTGAATAATTGGCGAACCTGACACAGCTTGAGTTAAGGGATAGCAGTCTCCCCCAACTTTTACTCCACATGCGTTTATTTGCTGGTAAAATCGATTAAACTGATGAAATTTTGAAAGGGTTGTGGATGAAATGTTTCGTTATAGACATAGTGAAATGTTTACCTCATCGAGGCAATCAGGACGAATTAGCTGCACTGGCAGACCAGATCCATTAACTTCACGATGGGTGTGGGATTAATGCAGTGAAATCTTCTCCCCTCTTGATACTATGTCTTGGCAAGCCAGCGTCCTCACTATGCTGCTAGAGAAACTGAAACTGAAACTGCTCGTACCAAGCATTTCTCATTGCAACACACAATTCTCTATTTCTCCAAGAAGATCCCTTAGTTCGTCTAACCACCGAAGTCAAATCTGTCACCACCACCAAACTTTTTGAGACGATGTTGAGAAATGTCAACCAGACTGCAAATATTCCAATTCCCAAGCAAATAACTCTCGAGAAAAATTCAACTCTTGGCAGTATGGGCCTCGATCCATCCTTTGCACTTCATTAATCAACCCCTCTATGCAATCAACAGAAAAGCTAAACGTAAGCTTCTACTTGACACCGGTTCTGAGGTCAGCGTTACTCCTCGTACTGCAGAAAACGTCTTCTACATCACATCAGCCTCATCCTTCAGGTGCCAAACAGTCCTACATAGAACTGGGTCATCTCGTTTTGACACACCTCGGCTTCCAGGAAATTGCCTCATCTCAAAATTCAAATTTAGAACTTGCAGATATCACTTACGTCACTCATTACGTCTAGAATCCCTTCCCCAAAAAACACTTTTAACATCAAAATCCATTGCGATGCTTCGACCGGCAAGACAAAACCCTTTTGTCCACAAGTAGACCGCCGCAAGACCTTCGATTATTTTCATGGATTGTCGCATCCAAGCTTTCATTCAACAAACAAGATGATTACTGGTCGTTTTATTTGGAAAAATTGTCTTCAGGTCGTTGGTCTATGGGACAGAAATTGCCTTATTTGTAAATCTAGCAAGATTCCCAAACACACTCGAAGTCCCCTCTCCATTTATTCTCTTTATTATGATCGTTTTCGATATATACGCGTTAGGCAGTTGCGATCCTATTATGTGAAACTTCATCTGAATTTATTGGCAAAGTCCAAGTGCAGTCTTGGATGTCTATATTTGATGTTCCATCCGTAGTACACAACAGATATGGTGTCACAAATCACATCTGCCCTGTTTCGAGAGTTGAGTCATCTCCTCATCACAGCCTATCATCCCATGGCCAACAGGCTTATTCACCATTTTCAGCAACAGCGCGAATCTGCTATTATCACAACATGATCTAGATTAAATTGGTCGGAACTTCTTCCAATCTTTCTACTTGCAATTAGAAAAACCGTTGAGAAAGAGCTCGGATTCTATCTTTCAGAACTATTTTGGTACAACTCCTAGGCTTCCTGATGAAATGATTACCGACTTCCAAGACAAAAAACTTACAGATCACCTGTCCTATTCCTCTCGATTAAAGGATCATTATAGGACCGTCCACCTAATTCTTAGCTCAAATTCATAATGATTTATCAACACGCTCCTATTCTATTGCGGAATACCTATACGACATTGAAGCTATAATTGAAATAAATATTTGCTCATCATATGTGACTGAGAATGCTGAGGTACTAACATCAGTTAATTGTTTAGCGAATTTAAACGTCACGTCAGCATTCTTCTTAAAGTGTTCTTAGCACTTACATGATGAGAATTTCTTGAAATATAAAGTTTTTAGTGCACAACGCGACGGGGCTGAAAAGGGAAATCGCATGCGTACGCGATTAACCTCAAGGATCCGGTCGTGCTTTGGTTAGCGACGGGAGCAAACGCGATCGTGAGTGAAGATATCTCTCAGTCGATCAACAATCAAAATTCACTTCATTATTAGCGAATCCTCAATTGTGTTTGATTGACTAAGTTTTATGGCACTGAGACACAATCAGAATAGACGCCACATTCTCAGTTTCATCGATAATGCTGAGGCAGCTTGGCTAATTTCGAAGCAATCTTATGCCTGCAATTTGTGCACATACAATTCTGCATCGTAATGCTCTTAAGAAAAGCGCAGACACTGCTGATCAGATTATTTTGCACTTTTGTGTTATTTTCCAATTTTTCGTCAAACCAGATCTGTTCTCTATTTACTTATACTGCTATCAAATACCAGCAAACGATTTATAAAGCTTCTGTCTACCAAAAAATTGAAATCACTGCATTTGAGCTCAGTACTCAAATGAACGTAATGAACGTTAGTTTGAACAATTTACAGATGTAAAGCCGATTATACTAAGATGAAGGAATGGTCTGAAAATAATTCAGAGCAAAACAATTTTTGCAATATTAAGTAGTTCCAAATTGGTTTGTCCATGTTCCCTCACCTGCTAACCTGCACTAATTGATTCTGTTTGGCCCACATTTTAATCACATTTCCAAATTGTTGCTTTGGAAGAAAGATCTGTTTCACCAATGATGTTACTATTCTTCTGCATGTCGGTCGGGTTCTAGGTTTGGAAAGGGGAACTAATTTGTATGTTCTCCCTATCATGCGTAGACAAGCAAAGACATATAGGTAAGACCTTCTTCTACGAAATACGCATTCAATGGGGTGATTAATAATAAGTAAGTAGTTTAAAGTTCAAAATTTTTAAAATTGAAACTAAGGTCTTGTCCTCCGTTCTTCCATATTAGGGCTAAAGATATCTATCCTCAAAGCACTCTGCATTAGATTTGAATCATTCAAAAGAATGTGATTGTTTAGAAAGCCTCACTTCGACGGAGTTAGATCCAGGGTCAAGCACTGAAGCACAAAATACAAACCTTCTTTGGGACACGTCACCGCACGCGCGCACTTTTATGCGCGCGTGCAACGACTGCACGGGCTGAGCGCGACTAATTCATAGCCAATCAGGACCTTTCGTTTGTTTTAGTCAATGCGCCATGTTGATTATTACTAAGTATACGATATATAGATTTCGCGATCTTGTTACAGCGAATAAACGTCTCTTCTCCCACCTCTTCTCTTTCTTGACTTTGCAGTAGTGTAGCTACTTTAGTGGGAACGAACAACTAGGAGATTCTGTCACTGAGGTTTCTGAGTACATTCAGGTTTACCTAAGTAGCAAATCCGCTACACTTCCATCATGAAAAGGGCCATTTCATTGATGCCTCACCTGAAGGTCTTACAACTTGACTTTAACTGACTTTACAACTGTCAAGTCATGAAGACTTAAATTGTAATAAGACATCATAATTACTGCAGTTTTCTAAAGATAGCACTGTTTCAGAATTTAAATTATTCTCTATAAACTGAAAATTGTACAAGTAAATAATAGGAAATAATAGTGCGACTAGTTGGAGCAATCCTCCAATCATTAGCTTCTCTTCTAAGGATTTGGGAGTGCTCACAATTAATACATGTCAGAAAAGGTGATATTCTTTGTGAGCACAAATTAATTAAATAATTCAGATAGCCACTAGATGCCGCCTCACTATAAGTCTTTTGACGATTGTTGGGAGGATAGGTGAATATTGAAGGAATCACTGATACAGTTAACTACCAAACCATTTCCCTTATTGTTACGATGTGAAAATAATTCGCATCAATCATCCGTGGAAAGCTCAATGCATATATATAAGTGAACAGTTATCAAGTGTGTAGCAGAAATTTCTAGCTAACACTTTTACCAACATGTGATTCATGCTGTGAGAACACCAGTTAAGAAGTGATCGACTGCCATTGTTTGTTGACGACTTAAAGAAAGCATTTAATCGCCATCAACCCTTACTATATTAGTAGGATTATTTAAAGTAAATCTGACCTGGATCATAGTCAACTGCCTTAGACGTCCCAAAAGGCCAAATGATTTTTTTTCAATTGATTAAGACCTTAAACAAGAAACAGAAAACAGTTTTACACCAGTTAACATAGAGTTTCCATCTTGAAAATGGTATAAGTTCGTAAAACTCGCTTGGATTTGAAACCAGACTTGAGTTCCGCAGGAGGTCACTGGATCATTTTGAACAAGCACAAATTCCATTAGAAATGTTGAAACCGACAATAGAAAAATATACCCTACAAACGGCTTATGAAAAACTGCCATTTAGATGCAATTAGTTCCAAGTCTGGAACTATCATATCTACAGTTAGATAAACATAAGACTTATTGAGTTGACTTACTAATCTTGGCTCCCTTGTGACTGATAAAGGAATAGCCGATTATACTGAGTGATTTTATACTAAGAAGACCAAAAAGCAGGCAATAGTTTCCAGCTCCGTTTTAAGCTTAAGAGTACTTTCAAATTAAACGAGATCAAAACTAATTGATGCGTTCATTAAACTGGTTTTTAGTTGCGGTTTGTCTGCTGTTGTCCACTGCGAATTCATAGTGAAAATCTAAAGGGTTGGTTCCGTATAGCCGATTACATGGAAGTTTTTACTTACAGGCAGATTAAATTCCACTGGGGAACCTCGTGGCACAATTAAAGCATCGTTCACTTAAGTTCTCGGCAAGACTATCAAGAAAAGACGTACATTCGCTAAAACATAATTTCTAATAACTGAAAAATTTTAGTTTTCTCAGGTAATCAACAAAAAAGCTAAACGTAAGCTTCTACTTAACACCGGTTCTGAGGTCAGAAAAAGCCTTCTACATCATATCAGCCTCATTCTTCAGTTACCAAACAGCACCAGAATCAACATTTGTGGCCAAAGATTCCTCAACATAGATTTTGGACCTCGTCGAGAGTTTTCACTTGTTTTCCTTATTGCTGATGTTGAAAGCCTATTATTTATGCCGACTTCCTCTCGAAAGTTCATGAACTTGTCAATCTCAGTGACCGCACCTTCCTCGGCACCCTCACCTCGCTTCAAGTAGTTTGTGCTGCAGATATCATAGACTCAATAGACCTGCATGTGTTTTTCCTCCGGCAGTAACCCCTTCTCCAACATCATAACTGAGTTTTCATCTATTCTTCGTCCACAGTCCGATATATTGGAATCCAAACACGGGGTACTTAACCATACTATTACCAAGGAACAGTTCGTGTTCCCTAAAGTGCACTGTCTTTATCCCACCAAATTAATGGCTGCTAAAGGAGAATTTCAACAACTGGTCTCATTAGAGATTGCCCGACCTTCAAATAATCCCCCTAATACTTGGTTGTGAAGAAAATAATTACTTGAGTCCATTTAGAGATTATTGTGCTTTCAATCTAATAACTCATATTTTTGAATTTTCACCTCAACTTAATGGCGCAGTCATTTTCTTCATATTGGACCTTATTCGAGAGCATCCTCTAATATCAATGACCCAGAAGCATATCGTGAAGCCAGTCACAGTTACACCATTCATCCTTTCGAGTATCTGTGTATGCCCTTCGGTTTTCGTAACGCTAATCAATCATTTCAACGATTACAAGACCAAGTATTCCATGGCTTAGAGTTCGTTTTTGTTTGTATTGACGATGCGCTCATCGCTAGCGCCAACTCTGAGGAACACAAACAGAATCTGCTGCTCGCATTTGAACACATATTTTGTTGGACTGAAATCGATTTCCTCGGAAATCACATTAGTACTTTTGTTTTTGCGCTTCTGCCCGAAAGAAACCCAATCTCGTCGTCGTTTTCTAGACGTAGTGAACTATTATGGAAGATTCAATCCAAGCTGTGCTCAAATCTTACAGTCCCTCACACATCGTCCTAAGGGTAACCCGAATCATTTCACTATACCATTAGAAACCGAAATATGGTTTTGTTGTAGTTAAGCAGCAATTATTCAAAACATCCACACTGAATCACCTCGACACCTCCTGTGGAACACGACTTAGTTTCGAGACTGATACATCTCAAGAGGCAGTGCGTGCGGTTCTGCAACAGCTGGTCAACCGCGAAATTCAACCATTGTTCTTCTTCTCATAGAAGCTAAAGTCTACCGAAACAGGAAAACTGCTCGATATTTACTTGGAATTCAAGCACTTCTGACATATTTTTGAAAATTGTTAATTCCACATCTTCATCAATCACAAACACCTTAGGCTTTCTGAACATCCAGACGTTGTCATTCGCCCAAGGATATTTGCCATTTTGACCTCACCTTGCAATTCACCATCGATATCCGATAATTCGACGGCCTTATTAATGCTGTTGCCGATACGATGTCCCATATAGAACTGGGTCATCTCATTTTTACACACTTCCGGAAAATTGTCTCTTCTCAAAATTCAGATTTAGAATTTGCGGATATCACTTAAGTCACTCATCACGTCTAGAATACCTTCCCCCAAATATACACTTTTAACATCAAAATCCATTGTGATGCTTCGATCGGTAAGACAAGATCATTTGTTCACAAGTAGACCGCCACAAGATCTTCGATTACTTTCATAGATTTTCGCATCCAAGCTTTCATTCCACAATCAAGATGATTACTGGTCGTTTTATTTGGAAAAACTTTCTCCAGATCGTTGGTCTGTGGGACAGAAATTGCCTTATTTGTAAATCTAGCAAGATTCCCAAACACACTCGAAGTCCCCTCATAATTTATCCTCTTTATTTTGATCGTTTTCGATATGTACGCGTAAGGCAGTTGCGATTCCATTTCGTGAAACTTCATCTGAATTTATTGGCAAAGTCAAAGTGCAGTCTTGGATGTCTATATTTGGTGTTCCATCCGTAGTATACAACAGATATGGTGTCACAAATCATATCTGCCCTGTTTCGAGAGTTGAGTCATCTCCCCACAACAGCCTATCATCCCAAGGCCAACAGGCTTATTTACTATTTTCACCGACAGCTTGAATCTGCTATTGTCACAACATCATCTAGATTAAATCGGTCGGAACTTCTTCCAATCATTCTACTTGCAATTAGAAAAACCGTTGAGGAAGACCTCGGATTCTATCTTTCGGACCTATTTTGGTACAACTCCTAGGCTTCCTGATGAAATGATTACCGACTTCCAAGACAAAAAACTTACAGATCACCTGTCCTATTCCTCTGGATTAAAGAATCATTATAGAACCGTCCACCCAATTCTTAGCTCAAATACATAAAGATTTATCAACACGCTCCTTCGTTTTTTTTGAGTAGATGCAATGAGGAAACCATTGCAGCCACTGTGTGACTGACCTTTCAAAGTTCTTAAACGCATATACAAATAATTCATTCTTGATTGCAGCAGTACTAAGAACTCAACAAGTTTTGACAGGTTAAAGCCGCCATTCTTAGAAGTTCCTGGTTTAATCCCAACAATCTTCACCCAATCGGATAACTTCTATTGTACTCATACTAACCTATCCAACGCTACTTCTACACCCACGATTACGAAACATCTATCGGATACTTCTGATCTATCCTCGAAAGATGCTGCTAATCCTTCTACCTTTACTTTACTTTACCTTGCTCTCAAACATCGTTTACAGTACCTTCCCAAATATTGCATGTCTCGACCCGAGGTACATCGCACTCGTTGTGATCGAATTATTTGAATTCTAAATAAATCCTCAATTACTTGTCACAAAGACTATTTCCTTTGTCATTATTTTAACGGGTTTACATAATGTTGCCTAAAACAGCTTTCTGACACAATAAATAGTGCTTTTTATGTAATGAGAATAATTTTTTTCCCTTGCATATTTTAAAATGGGATTTCAAGTTATATTCATTTTTCACTAATGACGAAAATAAACAGCACCCTAGATTTAGTGGCTACCTTTAATAAATCAGTAACAAATTAAAATAGTCACATTAGAAGCCTGCTGTCTCCATTCTTTAAATCGATTGACTCCTAATATTGTCATACTAGTAATTGAATCTGCAATAAATTTGAATTACTTATATGTTTGAAATACTTGAAAGATGAAATTAGGCCTTCTTTCCAGTTAATAAGATCTGATCTTTTCGTGAAATAAAACGTGACAGAGGGAAGTGGATCGAAATATCCTAGGTATATCTCTATTTCTCGCTAATTGAACCTGTTCACTTCGTTCAAGGATTACCTTTTCCAAATTTACAGACTTTATGCATGCTTGAAGAACTGTATCTCGCAATGCAATGGCATCAGGCAGACATAACACCACATGCATGAGTGGTGTCAAGGGAATTATATAATTTAAACAATGGGTTAGGTAGGTTAGAATTTTAATTGGATGAAAATGTATCGTAGCAGTAAAATCGACAGTAAGATTGATCAGGCAGGATAGTTAGGTCAAAATTGAATATGGATACAGGCAATGAAATAATGACCTTCAGTGCCATGGGAAAAGGCTGGAATACCAGAGATGGATAGGAGGCCATTCATCATTCCAAAACCAGTGGCGTCATTTGTGAGTACATATTTGATTTTGTGGCTGTAGTATGGGTCGTGATGAAACGAGCTACAATCCAGGAAAAGTCGTGGAACAAAAATAAATTCTCTTAAGGCATTTGCACTCAACTTACGTTAGGAATAACTTCACTAACTGGGAAAGTTATGCGCAGGCAGTTGGTAGCTTATTCACTGTACATTGTGCAGTGTACATTTCTAAGAGTAGCAATTGCCCTTTCTACTACTTTTTCTTCTTGTCACATCTTAATAGTCTGCCTCAATGACTCCAAAAACGGTTACCATGATGTACACTTTGTATTAATGTTCGTATCGCACCATTTCGTGGTTTATACTATTCCTTTAATTAAAATCACCTCGCTTCTCAATGAAAGCTCAATTGTGTTAGACAAACGCCTTCAATAGTAGTGAAATAAGAAATTAGAGCAGATAAAATTGAGGTAAGTAGGTTGCGGACTTGTCCGTTTTTATTAACAGCACACTTGCTGTACATTGATTTGAAATTTATTTGGTGAAATTAATGAAATCAAATAATGAGTGACCTCAGGGTAGTTCTATTGCGAAATACCTATACGACATTGAAGCTATAATTGAAATAAATATTTGCTCATCATATGTGAGTGAGAATGCTGAGGTACTAACATCAGTTAATTGTTTAGCGAATTTAAACGTCACGTCAGCATTCTTCTTAAAGTGTTCTTAGCACTTACATAATGAGAATTTCTTTAAATATAAATTTTTTAGTGCACAACGCAACGGAGCTGAAATGGGAAATCGCATGCGTACGCGATTAACCTCAAGGATCCGGTCGTGCTTTGGTTAGCGAAGGGAGCAAACGCGATCGTGAGTGAAGATATCTCTCAGTCGATCAACAATCAAAATTCACTTCATTATTAGCGAATCCTCAATTGTGTTTGATTGACTAAGTTTTATGGCACTGAGACACAATCAGAATAGACGCCACATTCTCAGTTTCATCGATAATGCTGAGGCAGCTTGGCTAATTTCGAAGCAATCTTATGCCTGCAATTTGTGCACATACAATTCTGCATCGTAATGCTCTTAAGAAAAGCGCAGACACTGCTGATCAGATTATTTTGCACTTTTGTGTTATTTTCCAATTTTTCGTCAAACCAGATCTGTTCTCTATTTACATATACTGCTATCAAATACCAGCAAACGATTTGTAAAGCTTCTGTCTACCAAAAAATTGAAATCACTGCATTTGAGCTCAGTACTGAACCTAAACGGTTTTCGTAATGCACGTTAGTTTGAACAATTTACAGATGTAAAGCCGATTATACTAAGCTGAAGAAAGGGTCTGAAAATAATTCAGAGCAAAAACTATTTATGCAATATTAAGTAGTTCATTCTCTGTGCCCTTCAGTTTCTTTGCCATGTCACATTTCCTGTTCGAGTACTCCTTGCTAGCAAAGCCCTGAAAGAATAAGTCGAAATTTGACATATTCTTTCTCTTAATGAAACGTTACGCATCCCAATAGAGTTCATGCAGATAAGCAAGTACTAGGATATTTTTTTGAAGTTCAATTCCCTATTCAGATACTTAGCATGGAGTGAAGGATGAAATTAGTTCACGTGTTGAGGGGGAGGCGGTGGTTGACATCTTAGGCGGAGTAAGAAGGGACTGCTAGTCTATGAAGTCAGTGTTGCATCTTTGAGCTTATAAAATATGTTTTACATTTCACCTCATATTACGTTATTTTATCTTAACCAGGCTATAATACTAACTGTAACAAAGCATGTTGGATATCTTTAAGTTATTACACTCATAAGTATATCTTTTGTATTAAACATCAGCAAGTTGAAATAAGCATGACTTTTAAAAGTTTCGGAAATTTGAAACACTTTGTTTTCAATGCCCGAGGGTTCCATGACTTTGAAACTTCGTAAATTAAATTGAGCGACATGACTGAGTTTTGAAAAAACCAACAGATTAAAGTGTAAATAAACGCATCCAAGAACATGGAATAAAATTTGAAATCATCTCTTGCAACAATAGAAGTCATTTAAAGAATTTCTTTCAGCATAATAAAGTGGACATCTCAGTCCCAACAAAATCGAGAAGTGACTTTTCATTTTCGATACATCGTGATCCGAAGGTACACATTTATGCAATACTATCAATATCTAACTTTACATTATTTACCTATTCATATTGTCTCTTAACCTTTAATCAATAACTTGTGTCAATCTTAAATATTCATTTAGTCGGTTATCAAACGCCAACAATCCTTTTCACGCAATTGCCTTACTAGAGGCAACTTATGAGCTGAATCCAATTGGCAAGAATTCGTAAACACTTTAGATATCTTCACTCAGAAACTGCACTTTGGAAAATGGAATTGGTAAATGAAGTATTTTTGAAGAGGAGAGACAAGAAAGAAGACACATGTCTGATTAGGTTCGCTCAACTTATTTAGTGTTCAGATTCCAAAAGCGTTGCAGCTTAATGGCTATTTCATCACACTGATAAATATACCGTTTGTACTAAATGTCAACAAGTTCAAATATGCGTGACTTTTAAAAGTTGAATTAATGCGTTTAGCATAAAAGTGTACTTCGAGTACTAGCAATGATGACAATCAGCTTAGACTATGTCTTTAAGATGTACCTTGGTGAAAGGGTCTCTCTCTACGTTCCAAGCAGCTCACATGGCAAAATCTAAAATGTAGGCCAAATGACTTCAAGATGAATGAAGCTCGATATACCGGTTAGCGTACCTGAACTTACTAGTAGTTGAGCTCGAGATTGCAGGCAGACAGCTATGCAATATGAGGCGCATAGTGTACTGAAGTTCCTTATGAAATAAGGATAGAATGAAATTAATCGAACCGGACACAGAAATGCAAATATTGGCTTGACCAACAGCCATAATGAAAATCGAGTTGGCACCAATTAAATTTCCGTGGCTTGAGGCAGGTGAGTGCCTAATGTTTTTTTCATTGAGGTAGTAAGCTATGTAATACCGTGGGAAGGTTCCAAGGATTCCATATTGCGTATAACGTTTTTACCTTCCTTTATAACCCTGGTGTGTGAAATTACGCCTATATGAAAATAAGGACAAGGCATTGCATACCTGCGCGATAAGTAATTTCCAACTCGTGTAAAATAGCACTGTAGTGAGTTGAAATCGTATTAATTGCCTCGTGAAACTGTGTCAATTACCAACATTTTAAATGAGTTTTGCCATATGGGGCAGCGTAATGGACGACCGAACATAATATGAATAAGTGAAACTATCTTAATTAATAGCGGTATAGACTTTTGTGGCTAGCTATATGGCAAATATAATAGAATCGCACTAGTAATTTCTATTAGTAAAAATACATCCAACAATACCTCATAATATTGTCTCGAAACTTATCTTAAATAATGCCAATCATTCGTTCGCCTAAGCTAAATGCCACTAGGAAGAAAAATGATTTAAAAAAGGTGACCCAATAAAAGGACAAAGTGAAGACTGTGGGCAGCATTAGTGGCAAGAGAAGGAGTTTAAAGATAGTAGCGAAAAGACTCAGTGTCCAGTAAAATGGTTGTTTGCAGTTGTAAGGGAAAGGAGCCGATACGTTGTCAAATTGCGGGGAAATTAAAGAATATAGGGGGAAGGAGCTGTAATTGATTTTTATTTTATTTCAAAAGCAAAAACATAGAACGTCATACCATTTTAAATGCCAACTTTTCTATAAATTTAACAAAACGAGCATGTGCCCTATATATTCAAGCATCTTGAACAAATACTATGGCCAAATTTTATTTGCTCAAAGTAATTTTTTAATTAAAACTACATACGATTACAAGCACTTCATTTTAATGTATTTCATTTCTCTGCTCAAATTAACTATTATTATTTAAGAACTAATTTCAAACAAACAACTAATATTTATTCATTTTGTGCTTAAACATCAGCCTCAATTCTGAAAATGATGCTTTATGTGTCTCAGACAAATTAACATCTAATTTATGCAATAGTTTTAAGCGCAGTAGAACAGGACAAATATCGGTTCTATTCAAATTTACTGAAGGCTGAATTTTCTGACACTACTTTCAACTCCTGAATGCTATGCTAGTTCATTGCAATAACACCATTGCATTTTAATAGCAGATGTAACATTACTGTCTACTGACAAAAGAAGAGTAACCTTCTTTGATCTTTTGCAAATGTTGGCAAAAATTTAATATATTAGAAAATAAAATAGTGCCCAAGAAAAGAGCATAGAAACATTACAAATTACCCCAACATGGACTTTAAAAATTGAGTAAAACTCAAGCTTAAGAGGAAATAAAACATATAGAATATGTGACAAACTTCAGATAATTCTTTCACCGTGGATTGTTGAAATGCTCACTGGCTCGATCTGAGACTTAATGAATTTAAATCCAAACTAGATTTTTTGATTCTCTTCCCCTTTTTCACTCATCACCTGACTCCCACAATTAAAAATAGTCATATTTATGTATCAATTTGACAACTGCTAAAAAAGGCACTTTTTGTAATTGGTGTTTATTAATTTGCATGCACTGATTGAAAGTTTCATGAACCAGTATGGCCATCCTTAAAAGTTCCTCCTTAATACTAGGTTTTTACGCTATCTTCTTTTCACTAATCAAACAAATTAAGTTTTCTGATACGAAAATCCCCTTCTTCTCATGAATTCAGAAATCCTAAAGCCATAAAATGAATGTAGCAACTGAACCTTTTAATATCGTCAATTATGGGAACATAGAATTATGTGAACATGTGTGAGTGAAGCAAAATGCACAGACGTGTAGAATTATAAAGCGAAAATTCTCAAAGCGGAAATTTTATTTGTGTAGGGTAAATAGCAATAAAGAAGTATGTTTTAAGATTTAATAAATTGTGCAGCGGATATGACATCTTATTTGGATATACCGAACGATTTTTGCAGTTTGACTCTACAATTTTAGTCCAAGAAGTCTGGAATAAGCCAGTTATATGCAACGTTTACACCCTTCATCCTTGAATCAATAATTTCTTATGAAAATCAGGTTTGCTTTCTTTGCCAACATTGTAAAATTCTCTTTCTTCCTATTAAAGTGCCTCTTTTGAGTTAAATTGGAATACATTTTGAAATTGCATTCACATGAATTTCTAAAATGCCCACTCTTGGTTGGGAGGTATTGGTCACTTTAACTGCATCACGAAACCACCAAGTAATTCAGTGAAATGCCTCGTGCCTTTGAGTTTAGGTGCTTAATTAAAAAAAGAATCGTTGTGAGGTAATGAGAAGGGCAGCACAGATGTCAACACAGTTCATATCGTCAATTGCAGACCTTCTCGTAGCCCTTCATTTCTTTGTATAGTTAGGTAAAGGGAGACGAAATATGTCAAACCTTGTCCAATTTGAATACTATTAATTAACATAAAAATCATTCTCTTGTAGACAGAGGTACCCCAGTAACATTATTTTACTTCACTATTTCAGACGTAAACTCATATTTCAACGCATTAATTGTTAATTTAAATGCCAACTTCGAATTCTCGATATTAAGGTGCTAATCGGAAAGTCTAGTGCATTTTGAGCTACACTTTTTCTACTAACGTGATCAAATTGCTGTTGCAAATAAAATCATAGTTATAAACATGTGCTCTTGCGCAAGTTTCTTCAATAGCTATAAAAGACCGTTCAAATTCTTTTAGGTTTTATGACTTAACAGGGAATTCATTCTTTCATCTTTAAAGCTAATGTCAGATTCCGAAAATATCTTTGTATTTTGGCTGTTGTGTTTACAGTTTTTGGCCTACTCACGTCATTTTAAGCGTTTCAATTGTTGCCCTATTAATTCTTCATCAATGTTCGCATTTTATTTATATGCCTATACAAATGTAATTCGAAGTACCAAATATTACACTTAATGCACTTTTCATATAGATTCATATTGAAAATAAACCTTGTTGGTGTCTGTCTGTAACTTCATCCAAAAGTTCCACTGAGAACCTAATAAGCATGCTTTAAATCGAGACAAAAGTAAATTTCTCTTCGACCTCAACAGTTCGCCTAAGCATAATGCAAACCGGTCGAACAAATCTGATTTGATTTTGATCATTGCTGAACGACCTAAGGATACAAGACGACACAACAAAGAAGCATAAAAGAACAGAAAGGGAACTTTTTAAAATTTCAGAGTTAATGACTTATGTGTTAAACTTATTAAATAATTCAAATAGCCACTAGATGCCGCCTCACTATAAGTCTTTTGACGATTGTTGGGAGGATAGGTGAATACTGAAGAAATCACTGATACAGTTAACTAAGGCAAACCAAACCATTTCCCTTATTGTTACGATGTGGAAATAATTCGCATCAATCACCCTTGAAAAGCTCAATGCATATATGGGTGAACAGTTATCAAGTGTGTAGCAGAAATTTCTAGCTAACATTTTTACCAACATGTGATTAATGCTGTAAGAACAGTAGTTAAGAAATGATCGACTGCCATTGTTTGTTGATGACTTAAAGAAAGCATTTAATCGCCATCAACCCTTACTATCTTAATAGGATTATATAAGGTAAATCTGGCCTAGATCATAGTCAACTGCCCTAGACGCCCCAAAAGGCCAAATGATTTTTTTTCAATTGATAAAGACTTTAAACAAGAAACAGAAAACAGTTTTACACCAGTTAACATAGAGTTTCCATCTTGAAAATGGTATAAGTTCGTAAAACTCGCTTGGATTTGAAACCAGACTTGAGTTCTGCAGGAGGTCACTGGATCATTTGGTAAAGCACAAATCCCATTAGAAATGCTGAAACCGACAATAGAAAAATATACCCTACAAACGGCTTATGAAAAACTGCCATTTAGATGCAATTAGTTCCAAGTCTGGAACTATCATATCTACAGTTAGATAAACATAAGACTTATTGAGTTGGCTTACTAATCTTGGCTCCCTTGTGACTGATAAAGGAATAGCCGATTATACTGTGTGATTTTATAGTAAGAAGACCAAAAGGCAGGCAATAGTTTCCAGCTCCGTTTTAAGCTTAAGAATACTTTCAAATTAAACGAGATCAAAACTAATTGATGCGTTTATTAAACTGATTTTTAGTTGCGGTTTGTCTGCTGTTGTCCACTGCGAATTCATAGTGAAAACCTAAAGGGTTGGTCCTGTATAGCCGATTACATGGAAGTTTTTCCTTAAAGGCAGATTAAATTCCACTAGAGAACCTCGTGGCACAATTAAAGCATCGTTCACTTAAGTTTTCCAACAAGACTATCAAGAAAAGACGTACATTCGCTAAAACTTAATTTCTAATAACTGAAAAATTTTAGTTTTCTCATGTAATGAGGTGGGCTAGGCAGCTGAAAATAAATGTGGAACAGGGGTTAACCAATGGATGATTTAGATGCAGAATCCTTGAATCAAATTTATCCACACTTTCTAGAACAGAACCACAAATTAAGGATTTGAGAAAAAGGACGTTTGCCGTTGATTTCCGACGCTATCCACTCTTTGCAAATATGTCTGAATTGAGATGATACTGGCTGACAGACCTTCCACAAACTAATAGAAGTTCTTGGCCAACAGATGTCTGGTGTGTAAATGAAGCTGGATAACAAACATGCCACCCGGAATTTTAATATGCCGATGCTAAGGAAAAACCTAAAAGCTGAAGAAAGGAAATTAAAGTTCAGATATCTCGACGATTTCAGAGTCCAGATGTTGTAAGGCTTTGAATTCCGACCTACTCCTTAGAAACTTTCTGATTTCCTTTTAAAGTGCTTCTAGCGCCATTTTGCTAATAAACTCTCAATTATCAAAAGGAGAAATGAGTTTTTTTCGCCCGAAATAATAACAAAAATAATAATATGAGTGGTAAAATCAGGGAACAGAGTTTATTTAAAAACCTTCAAATTAAATATTGTGCGAATCATTCCACTTATTTTACATTTCATTTAAAACATGTTTTGGCCCTTTAGTTCTTTATAACTGCTTAAAGATATTTGGTAATTTAATTCAATCATGATCACCTCCATAGTTATTACTTGGATTTGCTATTTTAATTTAATTTAATTTTTTATTTTAATAATTTATTTTAGATTTAGAACATTGTATCTTTTCATTTTCAGGATCAAATGACAAATTTGTGCAAGTGATTTTCCGTATTTATAAGTTTTTCGTTTAATTGTGATACCTGATCTTTCAACCATAGTTCACCCATCCCCTATAAGTCGAAGCATCCTACCTCATATTAAACAAGATGCGTGATTTTGACAGAGAAGTGCTCAACTCAAACATACTCAGTAGAGCTCATTAATCCTGTCTCACAGCTGGTAATCGAACCCATCTCATTTATATCTTATAAAAGTATTTAATTAGTTAAAACTTCCCAAACAGGGGTTCAAATATTTCATCTATTTTAACCAAGTGCAATTTGATAAATTGACGTCAATTAAAATTATTACTACGATTAGAATATAGTTCGCTTGTCTGTTTCTCAGGGTTCCAGTCATACAAGCCTTTCATCGCCATAATTTTCTAGGCGCATTACATAATGCAATTTTGCTGAATAATTTTTCGGGAGAATGCTATTTAAGAAGGTTTCTATTCATGAGTATTCAAATAACTAATTTCCATTTATTTGAATTTTAATCATTTTTGGAGAGGTTTTTGCTCACCACATTCAAGCCAATACAAAATTAACAGGAATAAAGGGTTCAGCATGGAATGCAGCCTCAAGAATATGTAATGGGAGAAGGCTATTTTAGCAAAAGTCGCAATTTTTCGATCAGCATCCATAAGAGGAGGATTTGGTAAAAAGAAGCATCTGGTTGTGTCTCTTTCGGTAATTACTTATAAACCCAACTAAACCTCACGATCGGATTTTACATTTCGGAGCTGCTTTTCTAGATTTTCCCTATTGATAGTAATTTGTGCCCCTCCTATTCACATTAGTGAGGCTAATGACGCTGAAACTAATTTATCAACTGCATTCTCTATTGATTGTGCACACTTTACTATAGAATAATTTACTTTGCAGTTAATCGTTTTCAATTGCTTTTAAATATCACTATTTTAAGTAAAAGAATGTTGACCTTTTCAACTTGTCATCTTCTGAAACTACGCACTCATTACCTCTAATATGATTGTACGTAGAAATTGTCCTCTTGGGTTTATGCCAAAAATACTACGTTGCTACAATCATTTACTAGAACACCTAAGGATGCAGGCCTATTCTGCCTATCGGAGAGCCTGAATATGCATACTGTGCGCATAATTTAATTTAAAATTATTTACGGCAAAGAGTGGGATTTCATTGTTTCAAAATTTTCCAAACCAAATTAGTGTTGAAAAAAGGCACGACTGAACGTTGTTGCACTTAATTCGATGCATGCATCTAAAAGGGGCATTTTCTCATTCGACAAGAACGCTGTTATAAATAATTAAAACATATTTCTTTGCTTTGCTCTTATTTTTATCCGTCCAAATTGGTCTTTAAAATTTCATATCTTATATTGGTTGAAGTGTTATCTCATCTCGTACTACCGTTAACAGTTTCCACCAGAAAAGTGGTTTTGTCAATGGATAGCAGTCAGCTTCTTTCCGCACATTCTAAGTTATGTACCATGGTCTCATTAATGTTTCTCCTCACCTCCTTCTAATTGAAATGGACCAGGAAATGCAAAGTGTAGTATGTGAACCTGTCAAACTACAAGAGCGAGATACACAGAGGGGATAATTTTATCTTTTAACAGATATTGAACTCACAGAGAACTCACGTTAAAGACGTCACCACTTTTGCCTTTTCATCATGTGTTAATACGTAAGTGAGCCATCATAAAGGTTTGAGGAATTAGGCTTCTTTCCTATTACGCTCTACCTCAATCAACTCTCCCACAGGCCCACCAAACTCTTCTTCATTTTCTAGAGAAAGTTAGTGCTTCGCTGCCATTTTGTAAGTTTCTGTTGGCATTGATAAGTCATTTTTGTGCGTATCTAAGAGGATTGTGCAAGAAAGGTTTATCTTCTAGCCAGGTTCGATTTCATTCAGTTCCTGTTTAGTGGTGGACTCCAAAAAACTGTTAGTTTGATATCAGTCATCCTATTTTAATTATTAACATACATTTCTAAATTTGCCAATGTCTTTGCTGGCATTATATTAAATGTTTACCAATTTCCAATCCGCTGCAACCATGTGTTCTGATTCCCCATCCTCCATCAATTTAGCGGCCAAATAAATGTAGCTGAAGGTATAATTTTCGTTGTATTTACACCGATGCAGACTTTTCGTGAGTACTAATGGCATATTCAGGTTATGGTTTGGGGTGACCTGAGTAGCTCTAGGCACTAATTTCTAGAGTACTTTTGTTTAATAGCTTTCCTCTTGGCAGCATCACATCACGAGGCAAGTGACAGTCCATTGGAGATGAACAGCAAAAGCTCTTTTTCCAATGGTCTGGATAATACTGCTCCTCCCAAAGATCCACCACCACCAGCCTCCCCAAAGTCTCCCTCGAGGTTCAGTCGACGCGCTAGATCCGAGGCAGCTGCTGAGGCTGTAAGTATTCTCGATTGAATTATTTCGTCAATTCAAGACTTATTCATTCTACTAGAAGTGCACAAGCAGTATCTCGTTTATAGTTTCTTTGAAACTGTTGTTCAAACCTATCAAATAATCTGTTTGTGTATCTGTGACTTTGAATGGTTCTGCGTTAGAATCTTCATGAAAGCGAAGTAAATATATCCGATTGAGTATTTATGATGTACACCATATTAGATATATGTAATTCGCACTGTTAACTATGTCTCTTTCAATGCTAATCTACTAACGTTAAAACCCATCCTTGAACTACTAATTAACAATTCCAAAGTCCCACAATTTAAGGTTCACGGAGATGTTGAAAACATTTAATCTGTAGAGGTATTAGGCGGTGCCTCTGTCTCAGTTAATTTTAACAGTCGGAACAGTAACATGCGAAATTTTTTGGACCGTATTCTGCAGCCTTTCTTTTAAGGCATGGTGAAATTTATTTCTCTTCAAGAGGCCGCTGCAATCGTAGTGAATCCAATTTCAAGTCTAATCGATGCACACTCAAATTCAGGTGAAAGATTATTTGCACCAATTGATACTGGTGAAAATGAAGATATAGACTTCAAGATGCCTCCCTTTTCTTCACAATAAACACACGAAGGCTTGTCTTCAATAGCTCCTTTGAGCTCTTATCAAGTTCGACAGTATTATTTGCTTTGCCAGTATTGTGCTCACATGTTTTTTACATTATAGCGGCAAAAGAGCCCGTATTCTGCAGTTCAGTCAAATGGCTGTACTCCGCCTCAAAGTGAGTTGAAAAATAGTAGTGGTAGTGAGGTAGAGGAGAGGAATGCAGAAGAAGCGACAAATACCGCCTTTTCAACTGATCTCTCCACAGGCAATGAGGAGGAAGACACTTGTCCTGCGGACGCTGAAATCGATGGAAGTAATGCAGACACCACCGATGAGGTGCCTTCTATCCCTCCAGCTACTCTTCAGGTTGACTATGAGGAGACATCGGACCTCCCGAATGATCAGAATGATGAGTCTCTTCGTCCTCATCTCATTGAAAATCATGTAATTGATGGATGCTGGATGGTTTTCCGTTCAATTGTCTCTAAATTGGCTTTGCTTTATATTCTTTCCATATAACAGCGTGTGCATATATTCTTTCACACCATTGGATGTCCACTGATGGGCGTCGGTGTTCTGACACCTCATTCTCATCCGGTTAATGCATAAATGCGGTAGCTTCCAAGTCCACTTGGCGAAGTACCTTTCCCCTTTCATTGTATATAGAGTTTGACATGGTTGTGTTCTGATGGGAAACTCGAATGGTGATGGGTTGTTAAGTAGAGACTGAGAGGCTAAGTTGAGAACTTAGGTGTACGTGTGTTGCGAATGTATGCTGTGTGTTTACAAAGAGGTGTATGCGCCTATCTCTGCCCCATTGCAGAACTTATATTTGCATAGTTTATCCTTTTAGAAAAATCTCTAAGATGAAAGCTCTCCACGCTTTCGATATTGATAACACAGCGTGAACATGTCAAGTGATTATATTTCAGTCGGTACAGTCGACCAATGCTTGTGTGCCGAATCGAGTCGAAGGTCCTCTACCTTCCTTCTTCTGAGTCTGAGCAACTATACCCATAATGTTGTCTCAGTAGCTATCTAACAGTATTGCTATAGTAGTCTAAGATTACGTCATTGATGTAGCTTACATTGACTAATTCTTACGACTATACCACCCTTCCTTTTAGAAAACATCCTCAACCATACCAAAACCAGATGAGCCACTGTCGGAGGAACAAGATAAGAAGGAAGGAAACCTCTCTTCAGGAGGATGCAATGGTAATGTTGACATCTCACTCGGTGAAGGCAGCGAATGGTTCGTCGGAAGCGTTCCTCAACTCAATGGTACAGATGAAGATGAGGATTTCTCGAATTGCATCCTCAATCTCACTTCATCCTCTTCGAAAAATGCAGCGAGTGGTAGTGTTATTGAGGTTGCTAGTGGATCCTCTGATCAAATAACCCTAGCTGTCATGAGGCGTCAGCGAGAACTCCGTCAGCTCTGCGCCTCCAATCATAATATCCTCCATAGACTTGTGCAGGCAGCTAGAAGAGACCTACAAAGGCAGGAGATTCAACGGAGACTTGCTATTGCTGATGCTGATGTAAGTCTCTTTGAGATTTCAAACTTCGAAGCAATTAACTACTGAAGTGACTAAATTAAAAAATAACAACGAATAGATGTGGATCGATGGATTTAATAGGACGAGAGGGGCCAATTAACTTAGCAGGTAGGAGGAATGGATAAATCGATTTGACTGAGTGAGTTGATCTGTAAGGATTATGGATAGGGAGTCGAGTAACATCGGAATCAGGTCAAAAGTAAGACTGTGACTGTTGAAGTAGTTAATAGATAGTACACGAGTGAATGAATCCACACCAAGTTGTAGTTAATTTAAAAAAAATAAATAAATAATTTTTGTTTTCATTTAGAATCTGCTTATTTGGAGATATTTTGAACGAGATTCTGAAACTGATCAATTCAGTCTTTGATCTGAGATATTGTCGTAGACGGTGGTTTTCAATGGCATTATTGCTTAGTTTCCTTTTCTCAATTCACTTAATAAGCCATTAGATTGAAGAAGAAGAAGAAGTGGAAGAGGAAGAGCACATCCACCTGAAATAACCAATTCTAAGGATTAAGAGGTGCAGCCAAAACCCCGCTTTAGATCTGGCTTCCCTATTGGATATGGTGGTAACTTGCATGATTTTCATAAAGCTGGACTTACTTGAGTTCAAGAAAGTTGAGCAGTTTTCTTAATTTTGACTTCAAGCTGTTTGCACGCTATTTTAATTTGAAAACAGCCATTAGAGAGAAAATTACAAGATTACTATTTGGGTCATCCGCATAGACAAACTCCTTTTCAATTCCTACTTTCAACAGATTAAATATCGTTCTCTGTGCTCGTTTCTTTATAGTTTAAGTGAATGAATTTGAGAGTTTGTTTTTGTTTCTGGTAGTGAGGAGGATGAAATACTCGTCTGGGCCTAATGATTTGCTGGCATGAACCAGGCCTTTTATCACGAGATTTTGCATTCCAATTTGTAGGTTTTGGAAGCGTACAATAAATTGGGGAGTTACAAGGCCCAAAAACGCACAGCTCTAAAACGTGATCGAGATTTCGCCTGGAAGACCTTGAAAGAGCGCCAAAAAATCCGTGCTGAACTAGATGCTTTCGACAAGAAACCCCCGTAGATGTCTTTACCTGAGAGTGTTTATGTCTATTTTGCAATACCATCTTTATTTGTGTACAAATTCGTATCTTCTGGTTTTCCTCTGTATAGTAGACTTATCTCCTTTTGCTATTAATTCCTTGTCTCTGTCTTTGACTGTAGTCCTCTCTCTTACCTATTTCTCGAGAAGGAGTGTGTATGTTATTACCAATATGTAGTCGTTTTTTGCAATCATTAAAAGAATCTTTTCAAGACGCATCCGGATATGGCCTTCCTTCTAGTGAAATGAAACTGAACTTGAGACGAGAGTTTGCCTCAACCTTCCCTCTGTATGAAATGGCTATGAATTGTTTAATACGAAGGCTTTATAAGTATCGGCATTTGTGGAATGGCTAAATGAAATTCTAGAGTAGTGATGTTCTGCTTAGGCGCATTCTATTTGTCCTTCAATGTTGACTTTCCTACAAGGTGGGTTTCTGAGAAGTGAGTTATGGATTTCCTAAATGGTTTGGGGAGTATTTAGATCACGTTTTACTCTTTCGGTTAACAGCACCCTAACGTAGTGCATATACTAGCCCAGTTGAGGGAAAGCAGAAGTCGACCGATGCTTCCCTCTGTCCATGAAGGTCCTTATGAAAGTGCTTGTATAAACAAATTTGTTTTATTTAAACTAACCTCTGTTTGAGCGATATGCTTTGTTTGTGGAAGCCACATTTTGTCCAATCAAGATGGGAAAACAAAAGAATTTGTTATTACTAACATTCACATTTGTTTTGCAAGACGTCTACCTCCGCTAAAACTATCTCAAATTGAATCCACATCTCATTTCTAAGATTATTATGCATATACATAATCTGGACGTGACTGATTTAGTCAAAAATCGACTCACTGAATTTTGATGTCATTTCCTCACTGAAAATAGCTATTAATCCCACATCAGTACACGATGGACGAAGCTTGTGTTTCACGTTGACGTAATGGGAATCTTCATGTCTGTTTACTTATTAAATTTCAGTACAAAGTAAAGTTTACTTTTACCGAAAATGCCTCTTCAATTTCAATAGTTTAAACAGTTCTTAGGTTGGCATGGAACACTTAAGAAGCCAGTTTGCTAGTAAACACTTTATCATATTTTTGATTCACCAAGTACTTTCTTTTGGTCTACATCTAAGATACTTTGATGCAAAGTGTAGAAGGAGATATTTGTGAATTTTCCTACTGATTACGAGCGATTGATAGACTTGCTGAACCAAAATTTTGGAATAGAATTAATATGTATGAATTGTTACGTTATTTTGATACATAAAAGCACTTTCAATCTTTTTCCTGTTGTCGCTTGCTTTTCTTTAAAAGTGCTGTTGTCCTTATCTTGGTAAGTAACTGCTTCTCTAGGTTATGACGTACTATGTGGCTAAGGAGCAACTACACTAGAAATAGTATGCTCCCTTGCCAAATAACGTGTGATCGTGTCAGTAAATGTTTAATTAAGCTGGTGTGTCTTGAAGATTTGGTAAAGATATCTCGCATTGGAAAGTTACCACTAGCTTTGATTTCTGGAGAAATACATTCATAACTCATGGCTTTCGGAAAGTAGGCAAATCACGATGAATGGTGGACTCACATGCGGGAAGCAAACTGCTGAAATTTACAGACGACGAAAATTGGCTGGTAGAAGTAGTTGTCAATAGGGTAGTCACTGATACAGACTTTTGCTAATTAGATAGAAGAATTACTGCAACAAATAATACTGTTTTCTTTACATTGGTATCGCAATATGCACCCTACAATAGTCGTGATGGTGGTGGTGTCCATTCTTAATAATACTCGAGGTCTCAAAAAAATGATTAAATTGGGCCAATTTGCACGGACCAATCGGAGACCTTTGAACCTCTTGACCCAAAAAATAAGTCGAACCAATTAAGTCTTAATATTATTCTTGTTTATAATTTCGCTTTCAAGCGCACTGTTCAGACGTGCATTCATCTGTTTCAATTTCGAACTTCCTTCTTTCTTCTCCAATTCATCTTAGCTTGTGTTCTTCCGATTTTATTTAGACCCTTTCGTTCTACTGGTTTCTAGGACTGTCAGTCGACTTTTAAGCAGTTAATTGAGGCGTGTATTAAAAATACTGGTTATTTAATTGTTACTTCATTCGCACCAGATTTTACAAAATAATTTTAAGCATCCCTCGCGTTTGATTTAATTTGTGTTTTTAATATTGCTTAGTAATCGCTTTGGAAAAAAAGGCAAGAACGAACTTATATGAGACGATCCTCCTCGCCTTTTGCAGACTCATTAATATTAATGACGGCTCAGTACTTGAAATTGCTCGAGACAATTCACGAGAGAAGAAAGGATTGTCAAATAGGACGATCTATGAGATTGCCTTTAAATAAAGGGATAAATGGCTTTAAGCACATGGGTGAAATGCCTCAACGTGAGAGCATCAAATATCTCGATCTATCCAGCCGCGTAGAATTCTGACAGGTGAGTAATGTTCATGGATGGTTCAGTCTCACCTCCTCTCCTTTACTGCTCTACTCCATTCTTTTCTCTTTCTCCAAAGGTATTTACGGAGTGGAAGATTTAGCAGAAAGATGTAACTGTTGGGAAGAAGCAGGCCAATCCTCCAACATACCTAAATTTTGGTATTTTAAGCACGCTGATTTGGATCAATCTACCCAATGGAATGCTCACTGTAATGATCCTACCCACACATTGGGGAGAGCGATAGGTCGTGAGTAGGTTCTTGAATACGAGTGGCGATCATGTGATGTTGAAGTCTTCGAACTCATCATCAGTTATATTTAAGTATTATAATAATTACGCGTGCATTTTAGGTAAGCATTTATCACAATTAGCGTTAGACGTAACAAGCATCTATGACCATAATCCAATATTAATGAAGGTCGTTACTTTAAATGGCTCGAGACCATTCAAAGGAGAAGAGATTGTCAAATAAAATTGCAAAAAAAATTTTCAATAATCGATAAATTACTACACAAGAGATAAAGTCTGTATATCTCGAAAATATTTGGTTCGGTTTCCATCCATCACTTAACATCATTTATTATGCGATTTCATGGTTAGTACTATGGTACCTTTGGCATCATATATTACCAAAGTAAAAATGATTTTTATTTAGCCACAACAGTATACCTCCCAAATTGGTGCAGAAAAGTGTATTCCAGCTATCTCCTGGATAAATGGATATCATCGAGCTATTCCGTTTGTTAAACAGACAGCCTGTTCGTTCGGCCCTTTTTTCACTGAATGTGCATTAGGGAGTATTGATCACGTGGTTTATGATTTTGCATACGTGCAGGTTAATCATTACGACCATTATTATATGTAGATTTGTCAAATTTTACCCCTTTCTGTTGTGCGTCTCCTTTAACCTTCAGAGGGATTTAATAAGTTCACTGAAAATGAGTTAAGGAGAGTAAAGAGAATAAAACCAAATTTGTTCATGCATTGTTATTTAACGTAAATCAAAATGCTTATATGGTCATACAGTAGCATCGTAGATTACGAAATAAACAAATTGCTTCAATAATGACCGAAAGAGGGGTATGCTTTATTTGCATTTCGGAATCTTTGGGTTGTTCTATTTGTAGCTATAAGTAGGCTGGTTGTCTCAGGTTTGTTCTGATTTAATCTGTAGCGGATTAGCTACCTAACTAAGCCCGACTAAACTCAGAAACCTGTAGCACAGTGCGTCCCACCGAAGTAGCTAAGCCACTGTAAAGTCAAGAAGCAGACGTGAAGTGAGGGACACGTTTATTCGCCGGGTCAATATGGCGCGGTATGAGTTACAGGAAGCTTAGTCATAATCAACATGGCGGAATGGCTAAAACAAACGTATGCTCCTGATTGGTTATGCGTTCACTGCACCCGATCCGTTCGCGCAGTTGCGCGCCGCACCTTAACGACCGCGTGCGCTGCGTGTCCCACAAATCCAATCGTGATTTCATTTTAGGAAAACATTCAGATCAATTTAATCATTCGATTAGTTTCCTTCAGGTTGCATGAGTATAAGCACTACATACAGTCTATATTGCGAGGGCAAAGGACGATTAAGAAAGTTGAGAAGCCATAAAAATTGCATGAATTCGTGCAAAGTGATAAGCGACTCATGCGAGGGACAGTATATTCGGGCGGAGAATAATTGAGATGCTAAATTTCGGATTAAAAGTGGCATTGATGAAACCAATAACCAATTGGAAATTCCAAAAAATGGAATATCATTGTACACATTATTTAATTAGAGGAGCTTGAGTCGATTAAAAGAATGGGTAACTATAAAAAACGTTTTAATTCAATTACTACGCAAACGAACAGTCTTCTAAAGAAGAGAAGATTGCCGGTATTGTTGTGGCCGGTTTTGAAATATTCCTTCTGATTCAATCAAATTTGTTTGGTTTAACCGGTTTGGCTAATTTAATACCCATCTTCGTCACCATTGTCGGATTAATTGTATTAGACATCGCAACTTTGGGATTTTTTGGGGCCATGCAACTCAACCGTGGTCTAATTCTGGCAGTAAGATAAGATTTCTTACTTAAATGATGTTTTACTCGTCTAGTTCGCTATTGCAATTGGTATAGTCATTTTGATAGAAATAGTTGGAGGCGTCTTACTCGCTATCTACAGATCCAAGGTAATATTTTGAACGCATCAATGATTGCATATATTTAGTTTAAATAAAGTCTTAAAAATTACTTCAGAAAAGTTGTTGAAGTACAAATCTAAGTGCTGTAAAGGTCTTACAGAAAATATAAAATATTGTATTGGATCTTTTCAGTATTATTGACATATTTTGGTTCGGATGTTGAGGAGCTAGAGGACCACAAGACTGGTGCAAACCAGACGAAAATTGCTCTAAACCGGATGAATCGAATTTGTGGGACACATCATCGCACGCGGGCGTGCAACTACGCGTACGGGCTGAGTGTGGCCAACACATAGCCAATCAGGAGCTTCCGTTTGTTTTAGTCAATCCGCCATGCTGATTATGACTAGGTTTCCTATACCCATACACTACGCCATATTGTCACGGCGAATAAATGTGTTTCTTGCATACTTACAACCTGGTTGACATCTCCTGGTCATGTCACAGAAAATTCTGTGGTAGTAGCAGACTGTATCATCGTGTCTCGCCGGGCTTCTCCATCTCCTAGGTGAGGTGGGACACCGTCTGTGGAGACGTGGTGAAGTGCTGGATCGTGATGCCTTCAGTTCCTGCAGCTGCTCCGCGAGTTCGTCTAATCTTTGAGCGATGGAATCTGCAGCTGTTGGAGCTTTGACTGCGTTTATGACTGGCCCGTCCTGAAGATCATAAATTATATCAGCCTCTTCCGATAATTTATCCAGGTTGTCTCGAGAAGGACTGGTAACCAAAAATGGTACCGAAGTTTTTGGCAGGCACTTCATCCATAACTTTTAAGAATTTCGTCAGTCACAGAAGAACCATTAGCCAAGGATCGCATGTGATGTAAAAGTTGAGAGGGAGAACGGTCGCCGAGTTCAACTTGGGCAAAGAGCTGGTCTAGACGCTTCTCTCGGGACACCGATAAACGACTGATGATCGCCTGTTTAAGCCATTCGTAAGAGTCGTTGTCCAGCGGCATAGAGATGAGTTCTGCGAATCGGGTAACGATTGCGGTCGGAAGGATAGGAACGAGATGTTGGAACCAAATTGTTCGCTTGGTTACGCCTCTTAGTCGGATAATCATTTCGAATTGCTTAAACCAGGATTCGGCGTTTTCGGGGTCGAAGGCTGGAGTATTCAGTGAGATTGCCAGTTCTGTTTCCTTAGACATTTTGAGATGGTAAGAAATGTGCGATAGGAGAGCGTTGAGTAGATGACGAGTTACGTGAGAAAAAAAAGGATCGCCAAGCGCGCCGTGCGATCGTAAAGGAAAATCGCGATGCCGTGAGAGGTTGTTCTGCTGCTGAGAAGATAGAGTCAGGCTTGAATCACGTCAGGGTCACCAATTTGTAGCGGATTAGCTACCTAACTAAGTCTGAATGTACTCTCCTGGTTGGTACTTCCCACTGAAGTAGCTACGCTACTGAAAAGTCAAGAAAGAGACGGAGTGAGAGAAACACATTTATTCGCCGTGACAATATGGCGTAGTGTATGGGTACAGGAAACCTAGTCATAATCAACATGGCGGATTGACTAAAACAAACGGAAGCTCCTGATTGGCTATGTGTTGGCCACACTCAGCCCGTACACGTAGTTGCACGTCCGCTTGCGATGGCGTGTCCCACAAAGTGTCCGCCTAATAAAAAGTATGTTTGTGTAGTGTTTTTGATTAAAAATTCTTTTCTTATTTGAATGGAGTTGTGTTGATGTAATTTCTAGATGGATGCAGCGAAATTTACTTATTGTTGGCGCAATGATATTAGTTTTCGCCTTACTTGAAATCGGAGCAATTTAGCAGCTTCTTTTCTTATCAAGGACTTGGAATAGGTTTGGAATGATCGATTATTCACTTTAATGAATTCTTTATTCAGGAAAATTTCCAGTTCCATATTGTGAGGCGAATGGCTCCTCCTTAACAGGATCCTCAATTCCATTATCACCTTCATTAGCATATCTCGTTTTATTATCCTTAACACTGAAATATTATTCAATCCCTCTGTCAGCATTATTGTATACGCCTCTTAGAGGAATTTCAACTTAATAGCACCATTATTTTACACATGAAAATTTTATTAAACACGCCTGATGTAAGGGTTAGTAGTTGTGTATCATATGACTTCTAACTTCAACCAGTTTTTATTTCAAGGATGCATTACGGTGAAGATGAGTGTTTGCTGAAAGAGAATAAGGTATCAATGTCGAAAAATAGTTGTCACTGTCTGGGGATAGGCGGTTAACGGACAGCCAGATGAGTGCTTACGGAGAGATTTGCACGGTCTGCTGGGAGCAAAGGAGAAGTAGATACTAGTAATTAGCGGATACTTATTGCTCACTGAGAAACCAATCAGATGCTCCCTATTAGTTACAGTTTATTGAGCATGAGAAATGTTTTACTTTGCTAAACAAATAACTTCTTGGCTAAATAATGGACAGGCCTCCGAAATCATGAATTATTAAGGCAGTCTAGAGAGTAATGGAAATATGGGATGAATGTCGAAATGCAAATTAAAACGAATATAAGCATAAAATATAAATAATACAAATTTGTAATATTCCTTTTACTATGTAAATATTGACGACTATAATACATTACTATTTGATGTAGATCTACTGTTGTTAATTAAATCAACTTCAATATTTGAAAATTGGAGAGGTAGTTCGCCATTAAAGGAAGGCAACTTCAACTGCTTTATTATTTGAATACCACGATTAGTTCTTCATTGATTTTTGAAATTGATTAATAAGTCGAAAGAGGTATTAAATTGAATGTGATATTATTTATCTGAGGTATGCCCTATAGTTAATTATTTTAAAAATTTTAAAATAGTATAGTAGTAAACGTATGCCAAGACGACCCATCAATTTTTGAAGCCAGTACGTGGTTATTCGACCAATCAATGGCCAAAATCATTACGTGGTTATCATTTCAGAAAGTGTGTATTATGACTAGGTTCCCCACCTGTACTTCACCAAACCGAGTAAACGTATTGTCATGCGTCTGTTTCCTTCATAGCTCTGCGACGGCTTAGATAATTCTGCAGGCCTTTCCAAACAGAGAAGAATCTGCCATAGAGATTAATGAGTATAGTCCAGGCCTATTAGTGTAGCAAAACCGAAAACCATATCAATTAATCGTTTGTATAACTTAAAAAGCAATGAAGCAATAATTCCATATTCACGATCATCGCACATTCCATATTATAAGACAAATGGCTCTTCCTTAACAGGCTTTTCATCTTCATCACCCCTGTTCATAAAATCTAATTATAAGACAATGCGATTTGTTTGTAATTAATATGATTAAGAGTAGAAATTATTTATTTGTAAAGAGCATTAATGCAGTTTCGAGACTGGCTTGTATACATTTTGGACATAAAAGAGAAATGACAAAAATAATATATAATATAATAAAATAAATACAACAAATTGTATTTTCAAGCCATTCTTGAGAAATATTTAAGAATAATCATTTTAATTTTTCAGAATCTAAAATGAACATTTTCTGAAGAATTATTTATAACAAGGCATGAGAAGGAAGGTTTTATAAAGAGCTACATTTTGTTCCGAAATCTCCCAAGTAACTGATAGTCGCTAAAATGTCTCCCTAAACCACTGAATTATCTAGCTTTAATACGACTAAGAAGATTATCTAGATCTCTCTGGCTCCGATCAGTAAGAATACTACATTCCGAAGAGAAAGAATTCAGAATGCAAGCTTATAGAAGGACATATAAATCCTGAAGTACCTCTATAAGAGTGTTGAATGCTATAATTTACATTCCCTGACATTGACCCGAGATCGTTATGCTTGAAATTCCTCAAAACAAAAATTCATGAAGGTCTAATTTTCGAATATTTCATTAGAGATAGACAGCAGAACTATACAAATTAAAGATAACATTTTGACTGTAGTGGATTGCTACACTAATAAGCCTTGACTATACTCAGAAATCTCTATCTCTATATTTGGAAAGACTCCCAGAACTAGCTAAGCTCCTGTAAAGCAATAGAGGAAACGCGGAACACGTTTATTCGGGATGTGTGTAAGTGGTTGTTTGTAAGGACAAGGAGCTTAGTCATTATATTAATATGGCGGATTTGTTAAACAAAGTGAGAATTATTGATGGCGATTGGCTGTGTGTTCTCTTCACTCACGACCGCACCTACTCCCTTCGCGAAGTTGCACGTTGCACCTCCTAGCCTGTCTGAGTGCGCATGAGGTCACGGCGTTGCGTGCTCCATTCGACATAATACCACTTCCGCATGGTGTTAAAATGATTGTTTAGTAAATGAAGAGTAATATTCCATTTACAGTATTTTATTGGCAGCCTGTTATTCACTTACAGTTCTAAAATTTTTCCAAGGTCATGGTCATATCAGAGCATATAAGGATTTTCATGTTTTATGACTCCATTAAGTAATTCCCGGCTACTGGTCAGAGCTTCCTACAACAATGTTTTATAGTTTAAGGAAACAATTCAAAATAGAGAAGTTGTCATCGACTTAGGTGAACCGGTTTTGTTGCTTAAGGGAGTATTTTGGAAGAGCTCTTGCTCATGCACAATACATTGCGGCTCCATAAGTTAAATGACTGCTCGAATATGATGACAGGGGTTTACTAATCACAGGACCCTAGCTCTATTGACACCAGGTAGCGGCAAGATTCTGGAAATCTTCTTAGTCTTCGTAAATTTCTTGGGTGTTAATGACCAGTAAATCCCCATATAAACTCAATCTCATTCCGATGTGATCGGTTTAAATTTAAACGATTTTTTGAGTAGTTTAAGGTGGCTCTTGCCTTGCTAATTTTTGATGAATTTGCTAATGATATTCTTGGCATAATTTTCTAGGAAATTTAGGGTGATACTTAGAATGATTACTCAATCTGCATGCAAATTTTTTTGCTCCTTAGAGACTCCATTTTGTTATTTAGAACATCAAAATTGTTAGCCAAATTCATAAATAATATTTTATGCTTACATAAATACATTAAATATTTCGTTACCGCTTATCTTGGCATATAATTTACAATTATTTAAATTTCAAACAATCCTACCATTTATCCAATCGGAAATGCACTTAGCGTTGTTGGTAACTTTAAACCAATGAATAGAGTTGTATAACACACATTGGTCACTGAACTTATTCATCTCATGTCCTATTTCATTAACTTAAAAGAAAGCGTTATAAACTGACGGTAGCTACTGTAACTTCAACGCTCATTTAAGATATAATTTTCTGATTCCCTTGACAGGTAGTGTTCCATCATTACTGAGTTTTTCATAGAAAGAAACTCGAATCCTGCCGTCCTCTTATTCACCAGTGCTTGGTAGACATTCCACTCACTTAGTAATCACTGGCAAACATTGAATAAATAATCTCTGACCTTACAGACCTCTGACTTGTGTGTTTTCAAAGCATCTTCTTCTCGTCCACTTTCTGATAAGCTCCTTATTTCTTGCGGTAGGTTGGCGATAGCAACACCTAACATCCAGAATGAAATAGTAACGCTGAGGCAGATCTGGACTTTCCGCATCCTTTCAATATCTACGTTTAGTTTTCCTTTGGCTTAACTGCATGTGCTTCTGCGCAAATATCATATGATGCAACTTAGTCTTGCATACTATTTGCTAATCTCATTAGAACCGTTTTACCGGTCACTTCCTCAACTCTGCTATAAAGACCACATTCCAATCGGGCTAATCTATTAAGAAGATTGATTTGCGTTAAAATGCCTTTTAGATAAATATGCTCCTTTTACTCAGCTATAGGCATTAGCGTTCGCCTTTCTTTAACAAGGTTTGCCTTTTGTTGTACGTTACATGGAGAGCAGAACAGGCCTCACACGATTATTGAGGACTTCGATTAGCCACTACTATGAGCAACTCGTATCCTGTTAGTGCCCTGACGTATAAAACTTAGAAATTTCCAACTGTGCTTATACTAGAATAGGTTGTTTGAACGAATACAAATGGTATTTACTTGTATGACAGAAGAAAGATAGAATGCATAGTTGGAAGTTGACTGCCCGAGAAGTGAGTGAACGATGAATTAATTCCTACCTGTAAGTAGGTCAAAATGGCCACTTGCTGTGAAGCTTTCGAAATTGGGAACTAGTAACGGAAAATGATGGAAATCCGCTTCTTCTTCAAAAAAGCTCGTGAATACGTTCTAAGTCTTAATTACTTCTTGGATAATTTAAACCAATTTTTATTGTTCACACATCAGGGTGAGATCGCAAGTGAAGTAATCATAAAAGTCGCTTAAAATAAGAAAATGAAATTTGTTAGAATTGGGTTTTCGAAATATGAGCCTTAGGAATAGCGTGGGAGACTATGAGAAGAAGATTCTGGTTAGTATATTGAGTTGCAGCTTCATAGAAATCGATCACTTGATGGAGGATTTGCATTTGCAAAATAGTTAATGATACTAATTTTGATGATATATACATATATATGTATATATATATATATATTGGGCAAATTTAATTTCGCTTGTTACAATTCATTTGTGAATATAAAACAAATATACTATCTTTCTTGATTTGTGAAGTACTTCTTTAAAAATGACTCAAGACGCCTTTACCATTGCTCAAATCAAGATGTATGAATCCATTACGCTAAAGAACATGTTTATGCTATCTTAATAATTATTCCCGGACAATGTCCATCGGTAAAGGCACAAATGAGGTTCCTTGATCCTACTGCACTACCGAAGATGACCGTTAGAAAAGGCTTCGAAATATGCAGGGAAGAATCCTAGCGGTTAATCAATTCTGCATTCTTCTAGGCAATTTAATTGTGTCGAGGTTAGTAACCAAGCGTTGAGTGAACTTTTACATTCGTGTTTGATGATGATCTCTAGTTGTAGATAATGTTTATGCAATCATTGTGTCGAGTAGGGGTTTCTTGTTGATCGACCTCTTGTGAGAACTTTATTAATCTCTGTTATGTTTAAATGTTTTAGCTATTTTTATTAATCAGTCTGTGGACTTAAGAAGACACAAATGAATGGCAGTGTTTCGACTAACCATAAAACTAAATCAAGGGTACAAAATGCACTTGTGTATCGTGGACATTAGCCTATCCGGAAAATCAGGAAGGAAATCACACAGGTGTGTTTCAAAAATTTGGAGTATCGCAAAGTGCATCGAAATTCTTACAATTTGTTTTCCAATCCGCCGAAACCAACCAGAGCTAAATGTTACATTTTATAAAAAATACTCTCTTATTCAACACCTTTTAACTACCATTTCGATGACGAATTTTCGACTTTCTGCTTCTCTTCCGCCACTTTCTACTTCCGCCACGATTCGGCCAAATGAACAGCTCTAACGCTTATGATTTTAAAGCTTAAAGTTCTCCAATTGGGTAACTATAATAAACTGTCTATTTGAGCGAACTCCAACTGGACTTTTACTTGCACGTCTTAAGTAGGTTTACATGAGGCATTATAATCAAGAAATTGTGCATTTTATTATCCCAACACTTGTGAAATCAAACTAAACTAAAATTGGATAAAATAGGTTAAGCGTGATTGGTTAATCGAATGTGTGCAAACACACTTTACTGAAGTTATTTTCAAATTCCTGAGCAAAAGACCTTCAGTTATGTTGTGTAACGCCAAATGCTTGCAAATTCTCCTCCTTGTCTTCAATTCCATTATTTTCGTAAGCTATTTACCATTCTTCTTTGATGGCTGTTAGATTGCTGGTAGTGTCACGTCTGGTGTTGGAATATTTCTTTTGATAAAATCGAATCAATTAGGACCTAAGATCCCAGCCTATGCCATTCTCATTTTCATCACAGCTTTGGGATTTGTGACTGTTCTGTTTGGACTCTTGGGCTTCCTCGGAGCAATAAAATTCAACAAATGTTTACAAATGATGGTAGATTTTTTTATATTCCTTATGAAATTTCCATCGTTTAGTTCATTATTGTAGTGGGAATAACAATTATTGGTGAAATCACAGGCGGAATATTACTTATTATCTACAAAGAGAAGGTGAGCTTGGAATAAAACTGACCATTCACTTATGCAGGTTAAAACAGCCCTACAGGACCTCTTTATCCAAAACATTGCAGAAGTTGAAAAAAGTGGTAATAGAGAAAAGGAAGAAGCACTCAAAACACTGCAGAATAAAGTACGTTGGATTTCTCTTTGTGTGTTTATATTGTTTTAGTTTAAATGTTGTGGAGCTAAGGGGCCTAATGATTGGAAAGAACCACAAAACCGATGTTGTAAGGTGGGGGAAGACATTTGTGTGGGATATCCTACACAGGTTTGCACTTTCCGTTTCCATAATGTCCCGTCGGTTTAATTAGGGTTGCATTGAAGCTGTATCTGATGCACTAAAGAGCAGCTTACTTGTCCTGGGAATAACGATTTTAATTTCAGTATTCACAGAGGCTGGAGCTCTATTGGCTGCTATTCGTGCAATCAACACTTGGTCTTAATTTATCCACATAATTTTACTACAGTCTTTAAATGGCATGTTCTATTCCCTTCATCCTTAAATGTACTTTTCTTCGCTTTATGCTAATTTATTTTTCCTAAAAGCAGGTTACATATGTAAAAAAAATACACTGGACATTAAACAAAGATTTAGTTATTTATATCAAATGGCAGGCTTTATGAGAGTTATTATTAGCCCTCCAGTTGACCTAGGGCTTCACAGAGGGGAGGAACAGTAAGGTCACGAAAAGTCGAGAGGGGGAACAGAAGAGTGATTCATAGACGTAAAAGCGACAGGTAAAAAGGTAGAGAAAAAGGTAAGGTGAATACTGTGGAAGCGGTCGAATATGACACACAGTAGAGTAGTCTGGAGTCAAATATCGGTTTATAGACTTTTATGGCGTATGAGTATACGTTGCCTAGGGGGCACCATGTAGAGGTAAGTCTATCGCGCACTCCCACTAAACAAGGATGAATTGCAGTTTAGTTTGCAAGTATCAATACAAATCAAATGTGTCATTGTTAGTTCTTTATGTATGGTGAGGTAATTTTCTCAATTAGTCTCTCATTGAATCACAATTACTCAAACTCCATGGCAAGGCTTGTAACTCAGGCTGACTTGTAATCAAACGTTGGCAGCGACACCTTCTTCACTGCTGGTCCAACTTGTCCAGATCTGAGTGAAGAAGTTCAATAATTTACAGTTCAATGCGCAAGGGATGAATTTACGAGTTCACCGCGTACAGCCTTTGCGTACACGATTGAACAACATAATACTATTTTCTTTAATGTTCTGACAATATGCAGTAGAAATAAGAAGATGTGGTTTGCTTGTTTATGGTTACACGTCGCACTGAAACAGCTTTTTCTGCGGAAACATATGGGTAATGTGTAATTTTTAAATGACGTTTCAGGTAACTTCATAGTTTCGACGGGAATTGGACTGTTTTTTCAATTTCTGCTGTTTTTCGCAAAAAAAGAAATCTTTTAAATAATATTCTCGAGATAGGGTAAAATATGTTTCTAAAAACGTTTAAGAAACGAAACAAAATTTTGCGATAGAGTATTTACAGAAAAAAAATAGTTATTCTGATTGCACGTACAATGTATATTCGTCTTGAGAATCACTTAGGCAACGATTGTAATTGCAATATTAAGATGTAATCGTGTTATAATTGGGTATAATTTACTGTGATAATGGATGCGAGCGTGAATGCATACAGTTTGGCACGTGTTAATGAAAAAACTCAACCGAGAATTACAGATCTATTGTCCACCTACGATATTTATTGATTGAACATATAAACGGCGAACAGTCATGTCGACTTCGTTTACAAAAAAAAACAATTACAGGACCTTAAAATTATTGTTATTTCCTCACTGGAAACTATTTTTAATACATACGTAAAGCAATTATTGATAGAAATCAGTTAATATATTGGACGCAATTGAAATGTGGAGCATTTAGAGTCCCTTATAGCGGATTAGCTACCCAACTAAGCCTTGACTATACTCAGAAACCTCTATGGCAGATTCTCCTTGTTCGCAAGTCTTCCAGAAGAAACAGACGTATTACAGAAACATTTTTATTCTAGACATTCATGGCGTGGAGTGTGAACAGGGAGGGAGCTTAGGCATTTAAGATGACGGATTAAGTAAAATAAGCGGAGGCTTTTGATTGGCCATTGGCTGTGTGCACTTGCACTCAATCCGTATGCGAAGTTGAACGGCCGCACCTTCAAGCCACGCCGTGCGCTCATGCGATGACGTTTCCTACAACCTGAAACCAGGAGACCTACGCAACCAAGTACAATTGCAACGGCGACTTAACTAAATTGAAAATATCGAGTCAAATGGTAAGTTAAGCTGTATTAAAATCCTAATTAATTAGGATGAAAAATTATATTAAAAAGCGTAAAATACTCATAAACCCCTTTACTATAGAGCTTAATCGTTTACAGAAAGGGGTTAAAATTTTAATTTGGAGAATTGAATTTATGAAGGCACTTTCACATGATTTATTACTGTGTGTAAAATGGCTATTAAAATATTCTCAATATTGTAGCAGATACTAACCCTGACTAAATCTCTGCTAGGAACCACTTGCATAAAATTGTTCCCAACATTACCTGATCTCTGCCAACAGTATTGAGGACCTTTAAGTGAATATTAATCGCTGAGATGACTTCTACTGCACTTGAGAGATAGACGATCGATCGTACTTTCCTGAATATTCGAGCTCGAGAGATTATTTTGGCTAGCTTTGGTAGTGTTCCACGCTATGTAGCATCATATTATATCACTTCAAACCTTGCATTGACAAAATTATCCCCAGTAAAATATTTTTTGCTCCCTTTTGAATTTGATGTGGAGATAATTCTTTAATACAAGTAACGAATTGGACGCATGAAATATTATTCAGTGTGATTCCCTTGGCTGAAAATTTTCTCTACGAACTCATGCTAGCAGAAGCAACACAGTCCAATGGAATTATAAAATTTTAATCCGAAAAGCGCATCAACCAACCCTTTGGAAATCCGATAGACAATATTGGGATGCATTGTTACAGTCAATTCTGCCTCTTATTCCACATCATTGCTGTTAAAATACGAGCTAAGACCCACAATCATAATACATCAATTTCCCCCTTTTGTTTCAATCCCATTTATTGACGTAAGAACCTCCAGCTGCAAGCAGTCATCGCTTAACTAAAATCTTCATGTTACCAGTAATAAAACATAAGAACTCTGCGTAGGATAACAATAATCATTGAAGTATTCTTTCAATTATAATAAAGTTGATTGCAAAACTATTGGAATTCCGGCCTAAAATGTTATTATTAGTTAGGTGATAAAACTTATTGTGGATATCTCACTAAAAAATATATTTAAGCGGAGCTGCTCTAAAAAAACCAGAGTTCTGTCATTTTACTGCAAAATAAGCTTAGAAAGGAAACTACTTGACCTGGAAAAGCAGTTGCATTTTTGCCAATAATGCTTGGGGAGAAGCCAGTCATGGGAAAGCGAATGGAAAAGACATGGGGTGTTTGGTTTTCTATAGATTGCTCACTAAAACTAAATAGTAATCTTTGCTTATTGATCAATTACTTTGACCTGCATGTTACCATTAAACCACCATCACGTTTGGAATTATGGGCTCGAGACTCATTAAAATACTCAGAGCAAGGAATGTCCAACTGAAAAGTATTTAGACCATTAGAAACCCCGTTATTTAAGTTCCATCCCTGCCTATCGTGGAAGCGTTTTACGATCTACAAGCCGATGTTCCAGCCCTGAAGATGGAAAACAAAATTCTCTTTGGTGTAAAGAGATCTTCTTATAGTTTTACTCGAATTAAATACAGAGGAGCACAACACAAATTGATTCGTAAAAGTAATACAAGCAACTTTATTCCAAGAATAATTAAAGGAAAACTCAAAGTATTAATTTCTTCAAAGAAACAAATTTGATGCTTATTAATAGTTATATTATCAAATTGGCGCCTGATCAGAGACTTAGTGGAAAATCTACAGTCAGAATAAATTAGGTAAAACGGAAGGATGAGACCACAAAAACCCCCTGACAAAATAAAAATTTGTTTAATGGCATTACACTGCTTCATTTCGAAGTTTGAAGAGGCAAATACAATTGGCAAGGGACTGAACTACGTCTAATGTCTATCTTCAAAATTCAGATATTCAGACGTCACAATTCCCTTAGTAATTTGCACCATCTTCGCACTTTGCATTTCAATGGATCGCTTATTAAATTTGTCCTTTCTAGTGGTCGTTCTCCGTTGTTACTTAGAAGTTTATTTTTAAATTTGGGCAAATAAATTCCCGAAAATGCAGTCCTTTTCTTAGCTACTAGAACTAGACGTTTTCAGCTGCTCTTCTAATCTCTGATTCAAGGAGCATTAAGGCTGATAAGTTAAAGAGCTGGGGATGGGGAACTATCCATTCAAGTTAGGTTGAGCAAATGCGAAATTGGCAATTGAAAATAAATAGGGTGAGGAGGAGAAATGGGAGGCGAGAGAAACGTGTTATCATTAAACGAATACAATGCGGACTGTGGATCGTTGAAAATTGGTACAGTGATGAGACAGTGGGCTAACAAAACGAAGAACAGACTTATAATTTAGAGTGCAGGTGCACTACAACATCTACGAAGGGAGAGAAATAGTCAAACCTGTGTATTTTACTTGCTTTCAGTATAAACTTCAGAATACATTTTACATTCGTAATATGGTGGTAATTCAAGCACTTACAGAATTCTCTTCCATTCACCTGGTTTTGGCGTTAACGACAATTAACTATTCGTGCTTGTACACTGACACTCTAGTTATTTCATCCGATCGAGTTACAAAAGTTTGAATTTACCTAACTTACTTCAATAGTGAAATAATATGTGAGATCTTAACTGGTTATAATTTAGAAGAATGTTGGAAATCATGAGGTTAAGATTAACAATATTTTAGAATATATTTGAGTCAATGAACCTTCCTATTCTTGGCTCTATTTTCGATTATTATGTCAAATCCAGCCATGGAAACGTATAGTACGAGGAAGTTAAATGGAATTAGGTACCGGTGATACACCTCATATCGCGTACGCATTAGGTTCATCTGAATAAGAAGGCCGTGCCTAAAAACGGGTAATTCAGAAACGGTGTTTTCCTCTTATGTTTTATGATCCTTATTTCGACCATCTCTTTTCTTCTTGCCCCGGTTACTTATTAACCTTTGCTGCCTTCCTTTTGGATTGACTATTATGTTGGGGTCGCACCCATTAATAAATATTTGTTTCCAAGATATAAACTTAAATATTGCTGCTCAATGATGAGCGTATGCGATCCCAAATAACTGTGCAGATCAAATCGTAATGACCCTATCTTGCGCCTCTATTCCAAAGTAACCTAAAATGTGCCCTGGTCACTATTTATATTGATTTATGTGAATCCAAATACCACCCATGCGTTTTATTTCAGTATAACTGGGCAAATCTTGCCTCTTATTAAGTCATTTAAGTATTTAACGATACTCCATTTGGATTAGACACGATCATGAAAACTTAAATTCTGCCAACCAACTGTTTGGCTAGAGATAACCACTGTCTCGGATTTCCGAAAACCGTTTGTTAATACTCATAAACTGTCGTTAAGATTATCCATCCCACACTAAGATAGCTGAAACTGCCTCGGTAAAAAGCGCTTCTACTAGCACATCTTTACTCCTTAGAAGTAAGCCATCTTCACTAATACCGAGATTCAGTTAAATGGACGATGACTCGACCCAAAATCCCAATTCGGGCCAGGTAATTTTCTATAAAGTAGCTCTGTCACATAATGACAATCGCAAAAAACGTAATTTGCACCATACGATGAGAATCGGAAATACCCTGTGCATCCAAATACCAACAAAGAAGAGTGAAAATGCGAAGACTAAAATTGAAGAACTTTCAGCATGAGAAATAAGCGCCAAAATTTATTAACAACTAAGTGCAAGCCGTGTATCAACTCGCTTCCCATAAGTCACCAAAAATACACGCACAACAAGTTTAGATTTGAAAGGCAAAACAAAAACTCATAATGTCTAATTCGTCAAGTAAAACGGTAAAAACGTTAGTTTAAAATCAAAGCCCACAGACAAGACAACTAAGGCATTCGAGAGCTAATTCAAACCAATAAACATTACTCAAACGAAAATAAGTAGAAATGTATAGATAAGTTTATTTACAAATAAAAAAAGAGTAGCCACAAAATTACTTTAATCCTCCACGTTTCTGTGCGCTAATGTAGAAAACTACAAAGCAAATATTAATGCAAAATCACAAGATTACCATTATTTCCACGGATGAATGCGTCACCATACTTATTCTTAAGCTGGCCATCGACGTATTCTTCAGTTTGTTCAAGAACTACATTCATGTAGCCGTCAAGTGAAATAAGAACACCGCGATAATCTGTGCCTGAGTTCAGCTTCACTGAAACAGGGCGGCCGATGATGAGCTTAAGAAAATCCCTTGGAGTTTGTTTTTGTGACATCTAAATAAAAAAATACAGTATGCGGATGGAGAATGGATCAGAAGAGAAAACTGGGATAGCACATACGTTAGAAAAAGGAATTGATATTCGAAATACAATACAATCGTAAACCGACAACTAAAAAATATTTAAAAACCTCGAGAATGACTTCTGACCACAGTTATTGGTTAATTTACTTGACCCGCCTTATGCTGGAATGAGCAATATATTGTCATTTATTTAATGAACGCGGTATAATATTTTCCAGGGTGTTTGTGGAAAAATTATTCTATTTATGTTCCAAATTTGTAGTTATTTTATTCGTTTTACTGGTATAAATTTGCAATGGCTGTATTTATCAAATATAGTACATACTAAATGAACAGTTAATACTAATTCAACTAAATGAGGTTTTCAGCAAAGAAAAGCATTAAAATATTGAAACGGAAAGTAAGAGGTGCTTACTAATTAACTTAAATTTTAGGGGTCACCCGTTATTCAATTCAACATTTACCATACATTAAAAATTTTGTTCATTGAAAAAATCTTAACTGCATATTTTGAAATATGCATGAATCTCGTTCAAGTTATTTCGACATATATGAGCTCATTTCATTGAAACCTCGAAATAATCAATAAAATCAATAAATTTGAAGTGGGTTTAAATATTATATATGTTGTAATGTCCCTCTGCGAATTTTCGATATTAGGTATGTCTCTGAATACTAATGTGGAATTTGAAGTTAGCTAATGGTGAATCCAACTATCATCTATTCAACAATTATCAACTTCATCAAAAATATTGTTTGGCATGGATTGTAGGTGCTGATCAATATCCGAGAAACATAAATGATAAGGTAATAATTATGGTATCCTCAGACTGTCAATCTGTGTGCTTTAGTTGCAAATGTATTTTAGTCTTATTTCTTGTACTATAAAAGTAAGTTATTCCATTCACGAAAAATAGACTTTTTACTGAGTCATATCTTTGTTTTCTAAAGTTATTACATAAATATCATGGTTCACATAAGAAAAACTCTCATAGATTCAACGCTTTATAATTTAAATACTAAAAGAAAAACGGTATTATGGCAAGCCCTTGAAATAGCGCTCACACTCATCGGTCAGTGCCGCTCTAGTTTCCATTTCCCAATAACCTGAAGGCAGATGTCAACGAAAAGATTGATAATTTAATATATTTTAAAATAGGGCTCCGGCTAATATGTATTTAAGAAATTAGACGCATTTAGTGCTCCAGTGGCAAAGGTTTTGAAAGCAAATAAATTGTTATACTTTTACTGAACAATAGAATTTAATTATATGTTTTCAAAACGACATTAGTTTTCTTTGAAGCAAAATCTGTACTTATTTCGATTTAAATTGAATAATGATGCTTCGACTGACTACAATACTAGCATTAGATACCCGAGGTTAGTGTATTACTATATCCTCATAGAGAAGACTTGACAACTGGACGTGATTTGGGTTGGGCAAAGGAACTTTTTAATTGAAACACATTTTGTGACCCCATTCCATGTCCAAATCGAAATACCTGAACTGCCCATTAGAGGAGTCAGTAAATATTAAAGATATACTTTAAAACTCCTTACAAATTCCTCTTCCGGGGTTAACAAAAAGCGTGGAAGTAAAAAATATTTTAACATTTTAGTAAAGTTAGAATAATTTTGTAATTTTAAGTTTATAAAGATTGATAAAAACGGGAAAGATCATGTATTATTGACCAAAATCTATTCCAACTTAAAGTTATTGAAAGGATGTTTTTTCACGTGGAACATAATACACCAAAATTGAATAACTATTTTATCAAGTATGAAGGATTCCTAGAAGTTCATTTAATGACCTATGATATTGAAAAATGGGAATAGCTAGCAGAGAAATCTGACAACAAACCTAATTATATGAATTTCATAAAGGTCCACGAACATTTAAATGAGAATAAATGTTTACATTCAGGTCCTTAAACGTATACTGGTAGTTAATGGGAAAATGAAATGAAAACGCATATAAACCAAACCATAAAGAGCAAATTTCGGTTCTTAAGATTATGTTTTAAAGGCGCTTGTTATTTTAATGAGATAGATATCCTTTTACACATAAATTTCAATTAATCATCTGAAACCATGAATCGTGTGATGAATTGAGTTTATTTAACTTACTGTCTGTGAAAACTTGGAATTTTCAATTATTTTAAGGGTTATCTTTGTTGACAATAACGCATTTTTTTCAATTACATAATAACAGGAAACAAACTGAAGAAAAATATTTTATAGTAGGCAAAGTATTTTTATAATAAATATTAAAACCACTAGGAAATGTATTTTGATATAATATTATTTTCCACCTTCCAATTATTTACCTTAATGTGCAACTTCTGTGATTTAATGAGTAATGGAAAGATAGGGTATCGCACCATATCTATTCTAAAATATTAATATTCTGATTAAAGAAAATAACATTTTATAACATTTTGTATCAAAAGTAATATGGAATGATTATTGAAAGTTTTAACCTGACCTTGTAGAACGGCTATTGGGCCACTTGCGCAGGACGGTCTGCACGCTTTCGCGCTTTCCCCAAGGATGGAGATGTCTAGTGGGATTGTAGATAATTACAGATTTACCTTTTACTCTCCAAACGAGATAAGAGCAATTTCAGTGCTAGAAGTTACAAATGAAGCTATTTTTGACAATGTTACGGGTCGAGTTATTGATCGTGGTCTACACGATTTAGAGATGGGTCCATGCACAGATAGGGATTTGTGTATTCACTGTGGTTTTGATTATCTCCAGTGTCCTGGCCATATTGGACATATTGAATTTTCAAAGCCAGTGTACAATCCATTAATTTTTGATATAGTTATTCGAGTAAGTTCTCATTTAATCACTCATCCTGAAGCTCCTAAAATCCTTCTGTTTTAAATGTTTCCGGATTAATGAGGATCCTACCCTTATCGGATGTTTAAAATTACTCGGATTTCCAGGTAAGGTCTAATTACATAATCTTACCGTATTTTTTAGAATCCCTACTTCCTTATCCACCTAAACAGTCTATATTAGTTAATCTCATTGGCCTTTCTGTTTCTGAGCTTCGAAGGCTAGCTCTCAAAGAGATGTCAGCTACTTCGCGTACATTGTGCAGAAGATGTAATACTATGTCGTGGATGTCTCGTCATTTAAACCATCAACAGATTGAAGTAAAACCTGCGAAAGAAACCAAAGGTAGAATTTGTCGAGCAGCTAAAAAGAATGAGTAAGCACTGCGTTATGCCACTGTGGTATGATTAATGCTTGCTCCAAAGTCCTTTGGTAGAAGAGCTATTATCGACTGATTGTTTGCTAAGTTAACACTTATTTAAGCAAGTTTACATCTCTCTTCTTTTTCTTTATGGGTTCATAATCTATCACTGTTTTGCGCTCATGCTTGGGATTTTTTTCATTCACGTTATAATTGGCTTACACTTCCATTTTCTGGTAGTGCATTATACTGTAGAGTCTCAGTTAGTTGACCTTTTAAGATTATTATATATTTTTTCCTGAAGGAAGTCGAACATCAGTTAAAGTCTACCTCACAGATAGTTTGTCCTATGTCTGGGTGCCAAAATCCCAGATATCACAATGTATTTCAATCATTAACAGCAGAGAGAGGGATACATTCTTAGCATAAGGTATTCATTGTACATAGTTTGCATTCTTACTACAGGGAACTGGAGGAAACTTTTGAGCCCGGTGAAGTCGAAGTCTGGGCAGAACTTGAAGCCCTCACTAACCCCAATGCCGCGCGTCCTGTAGTAACATTTGAGGTGGGCGTTGCAAGTCGCGAATTGGACGATTTATTAGAATCTGTTAGAGAGCGGCTAAAGGAAATCTGTCCGAACACACAGAAGTTCGGTGTTGTCACACCAGGTGAGTTATTTCGTAATTTTTGTACAGTTTTTTTTCTGTGCATATTTCCAAAGTTCAACATTCTTGTTAAGCCGTAATGGTCCAAAAGCTGATCGTTTTTGACCGGTGAAACTATTCTATCTACTCACTAGATGCGGATAGTCAGTTATCAATCTTGAAAAATTTCCAGGATCGACGTAAATAAATTAATCACAAACAAACAACTTGTCACATTGCCCAGGGAATTGGTCTTGCGGTGGATGATATAGAATAGTAAGAGAGCAATCGACGAGTTGCGGTTGATGCTTTCTGCCATGATCTGTCCTGTTATTTGTTACTGTGCTAGCTTGGGTACCTTATTACTCTACATACCTTTGATATCCAACCGTTCTTTTTTTTCCTGAGTGAGGCAAAGCATTGGTTCTGCTTACCACTGTCGGCATGCTGATCGTTTTGTATGGTTACTCGGGTTATATGAACGTCGCGTGCTTAAATTAGCCAATATAATGGAAAGAGATTTACGGTTGATTTCCTCTTAAATTTTATTGATCTTAATAATATTGCCCACTGAATATTTAAATATTTTAGTATGTTAGCATACATTACGAATGAATGTTGAATTGGCTGAAAATTCATTTTAGAAGCCACATTTGGGATAGAAGAAAGATAAAGAATGCCAATGAGTCGTCAGTTGGTAGAGATGCTTCATAGAAAAAGTCTGAAGCCCGAATATTGGAAATTCCAGAGTTTAGCATAGACGTCAATTCATGCCACTGGAACCTTGCGGCTAATTTTAGATGCCTTTTTTGAATTTGCCACATTCAGCGACTCTTGTGATACCTTTTTTCTTACCTCTTTGCAGATCTGGTGCGGGATATGCTTCGCTGTGTTTGGATCCAAGATGCTGCTATTCTTCGAACTGTGTTGCCTTTCCTCAATGCGGTTTCCTCCAAGTACCAGTATGCAACCGATGTTTTCTTCATGGATGTCATGCCCGTTTCTCCCAATATTTGCCGATGGGTAAGGAATTGACCACCGCAATAGGTTCCTTTCATTAAACGTATTTGACCGATGCGCTTAAAATTTTGGTTTTAGCCACAGCGAATGGGTGGTATGCCTTATGAGAGCTCGATTACAGCTCTTTTAGCACGTGTTCTACTTCGTTCCAAGAGACTTAAGGAAATCTACGAATATCTATCCGAAAACAATTGGCTCACTCCCGATGGACGTCTTAATGTGGCTGCTGTCGAGAAACAAAGCATGGGTGATTCTTCTGCTCTAACTCCTGCACGTTCCATCGATGCTCTTAACGTAAGTGAACTAGACTAACTACTAATATAATTTAAGTAAACAATTATTTACTTTTTCTCCTTTAGTCGGTATGGGTACTCTTGCAAGCAGCCGTTAATGGCGTGTATGATATGACAAGAAGTATACCACCAACGGGTCTTGAACAACGTCAAACAACGGCAAACTCTAGTAAGCCTCATCCGGGTTTTAAACAACTCATTGACAAGAAAGAAGGTTGGTTTCGGGCGCGTATCATGGGCAAAAGAGTGCAATTTTCCTGCCGTTCAGTCATCTCCCCTGATCCCAACCTTTGTGTTCATGAGGTTGGAGTGCCTCTATATTTTGCCCAGAGACTGTACTTCCCTGAACGTGTCACATCCTTCAATATTGACAAACTGCGTGCTTTAGTAATCGCAGGCCCAGACAAGTACCCTGGTGCGCTGGCTGTGGAATTGCCAGATGGAAAGGTTCAAAACATTCCTGCTGGTGACTCAGAAGATGCTGTCAAACGCCGGGTCAACATGGCACAACGTCTCGTCACTTCTCAACTCGGAGTGAATAAAGAATGGCCTACGATTGTGAGTTCATTTTTGTTCCCCAATGGTAGTGATGGAAATGTTTTGAGAAAGTATTAAGAATAATACGACTTAATACTATCTATTATGGAAAACAGGACTTGGGGGTTAAGTAGCTTACCTGGGAAGTCAAATGACAGTAAATTTTTCGTCCTTCAAGATGATTATGTATTGACAAACAATTCCTTTTTTAGCAAAACGCTGGAACTGAATATTAAACGCTTTTTGTCTTGTACATATATGCTAAGCACTGTTTCTCAGCTTTTATCATCAACGATGGCTTCAAGCCACAGATTTTCGGTTGTTTTAAGCCTTACAAGTGATGGGAGGTTAAGATGAATCGTATCGGATTGGTGTTTACAATGCGAACGTCTGATTTAATGCCAGCACCTTCATAAGCATCTTTGGAAAAAGCGGTAGTGCTTATTCCACTCAGCTGAGAGATCCAGTGGGGGAAATCTCTCTTTTCTTGCATTATTTTCCTTTAGTTATTCATCTGCCTGTCTGAATATTATATCTTCTGCCATCTTTATAAATAAATGGACACTATCATCCTTAATATCGAACCGCTGACTTCGTTCTCATGCACTATTTTCACACACCTTTGGTTGCGTTCCAAAAAGGTTCTGAGGATATTGTTTTATTGTTTGTTTTTAACAGACAGGTTGATTTACTTTGTGTATTCATTGTGTATTTTTTCAAATCGCCAAGCTATTGACCCATTGTGTATGGTCCAGAACCAGTGGCAAAGTCTAATCTTCACTCATATCGGACTCTCGGAGCTTAATTTACCGAATTTCTACTTTATAGGTGCGTCGTCATTTAGAAGATGGTGATTTCTTGTTGATGAATCGTCAGCCCACATTGCATAAACCCTCTATGCAGGCTCACAAAGTGCGTGTAATCAAGGCACCATGGGCCAAAACTCTGCGTTTGCACTACGCTATCTGTAAGGCCTACAACGCTGATTTTGATGGTGATGAAATGAATGGGCACTTTCCTCAGTCTTATCAGGCGAAGGCTGAAATGGCTCATCTCTGTACGTGGTTTAGATCTATTCACATCGCCGTCTTTAAAATCGTGTTTAAATATAAAATTTCTTTTTCCTCTTCTTTAGCTGCTGTACCTTTTCAATACCTGGCTCCCAAGGATGGCGCACCACTAGCTGGTCTAATTCAAGATCATGTCATCGCCTCAGCCAAATTGACCATGCGTGACGTATTCCTAACTCATGCCGAGTACCTCGATTTAGTCTATGGAGGTATTATTGCTGCGGTTGGAGAGAATGGTCTCATTCCAGACATTACTCTCATGCCCCCTTGTATCATAAAGCCTCAACGACTTTGGACTGGTAAACAGGTGATATCCACTCTGTTGATGAATATAGTACCGGAGGGCCTGCCCTACCTCAACCACTTTGTGAAGGGAAAGAATGTGAAGGTGTCAATGTGGGTTGGTAGTAATGAGGAGAGATCCCGCATGATGAATGATGTTGACTTGGTGATTGTGGATGGTTATATGGCTTCCGGAATGTTGGACAAGGCACATATTGGATCGGCTGCTGGTGGTTTAGTTCACAGCGTCTATGAGGCCTATGGTCCACATGCTGCTGCTCAACTTCTCTCGGGTATCTCACGACTATCGGATCGCTTCCTCAAGTCTTCGAGCTTTACGATGTCGATTGCCGATCTTATGCTCAATAAGAAGGCTGATAAGTCGAGAAAAACAAGTTTTAGGGTAAGCTTATGTTCATAATCGTATCCAGTAATAATTCATCCAAGCTACAACTGACTTGTATAGGTGTTGTCCAGAGGTTTTCTTTGTATTTATTCCGTCTTCCATAGCTATAGTCGGTCAGATTATTCATTAAGAACTTCGGTGGCTTTTTGCTGTGTTTAGTGAAATTCACCCAGTAAAGCTCCTATACAAATTGTATCTGCTCTAGAAGAGGGTTAGAAAGCATTTGTTAGGAAAGTGGTCAATGCGGATATTTCTAGATTAAGTGACAGGAAGCAAAGGGAAGCAGGGGGCCGACTACATTCATTTAAATGAATTATCGGTGACAGAATGAAAATTTTCACCTGCCTTCCTTCTATCCACAACACTCTTAGCAATTCTAAATAATATTCGATTTCGAAGGGCTGCTTGGAATGATCACCTTCCGGTTGACTGACTGAGCTTTCAAATTTCATTTGGTCTCGTTTTAACGGAATTAAGTAGTATTTGGTATTTTGTTTCCACTTCCCTTATTATGGGGGTAAAATATAGTGATCAAATTATACGCGAAAATAACAGCAGCAGCGAAAATTTTACAGACAATTTTTTAGGGTTTAAGATGTCTTCTCATACTCAGGATGGGATTTGTAACCTGTGTTCATCCCGAATTGCCTTGGAATTAACATTTCTCACTTCTATATGCGGAAAGAAAATCTAATTGTACATTAGCAGATTCTGTTGTCCTGGTTTCTCACTTTGGTTGTGTACACAAGATTAACCGAAGTGATACCTTCACAATCGGTAAGATAAGGTCGTGAAGAAAATTCGGTTGTTTGCCGAACGGCAGGGAGGCTACAATGATAGGGAAATAACGAAGTCGTTTATTTTTACCACCGGCTGGATATATTTTAATTCAGATTTTTGTGCTATTTAGGTGGACGTTCTCTTTTAAGCCTGCCTCTATTGATCTCTAACGATGTAGGTTTTTGTAGGTAATTTTGTAAACATTTTGTTGTGGCATGCAAATAAAATCGCTTTAAGGAAAGTCCTGTAAAGGATAGGAGGGGGCCAAAAAGACATTTCATTTGATTTTGGTCTTGGGTTGCTCAGTATTTACTGAGAGGGTAGTTCATGACTCGTTCTTTTAATCGTAGTAAATGGTTTTTCTCGATAGCTTGTCTTACTTCTAACATTAATGACCAAAATGGTTAGTAATTAAACGTGAATGCTTATATCAACATGACCTAATTACATACCTAAGCCTTCTAGTCAAGTTACAAAAACCAATGACTCCAAGTTTTTACTAGGTAACTTAGTTCAGGAGCTTTAAATGGCAGCTCAACAATCGCTCTTTGAGTTTTCAGGACTCATTGAGTCTTGGTAAATAGGATGACGAGCATTTTGCTATTAGGTCTTTCTTATTGATACAGGTCGTGTGAGAGCGAACATATGAGAATGGCACTGTTTTAATAAATCTAATCAATTTCTACTATCAATAGGTTCTGAAACTTAAATGAAGTAAATTATGGGCAATAATTTACAAAGGGCTGGGTATCTATTCAGTCATTTCAGTTTAAGTGTAAGTTGCTAATGGGGACCAAGAATTGATGTTTTTATACAGGATCATCCTTCCAAATCAACATAGGTAAGAGTTAGAAACCATTGATTTCACCTCGCCTGATGAAATTTACAAATATCAATTTACCATGTCATTTGACGCCTCTAACAGTTCCGTTGTTTTGACACAGCGTTTGGACGCCCTCGGGTGTGCGGCCTTCTCGGAGGCTTTTGACGTACCTTTAGGAAATCTGACAAAGGAGAAGATCTGCGACGTTTACAGAAAGGCACAATTTGCTAAATCCTCTGACGAAACTTACGAAGGGAAATTACCTGCACTCGATCAAGCCTTGGGAAAACTCACTCACAAGATACTTGACGACATAAATAAGTAAGAATTCACAAATGTAGCCTTCCTTTCTTTCCTCATTTCATTGTTTTCAATTTCAATTCAACATTCGCTGCTTCTGATTTTAGGACTGTGCTTCCTTATGGTCTCTACAAGGAATTTCCTTTGAATTCACTATTTTCCATGGTTGTAATAGGTTCGAAAGGTGGTATGGTAAGTTATTGCGTATAATGAAAAATCTTTATGCTAAGGAAATTTATGCCAGAAATTTATGATTTAAAATGTCTCGTAACTCATTGTCAACTCTGATAAACTAGGAACCTCATCTATAATGGTTCGAGACTCTTTTCAAATAGGAATATTTGGGTTTTGTTATGAAAGGCGTCTCTCTTGGGTGCATCGATTTTGTCCTTAAAACTTTATGTAACTTATAAAGGACATAGGGTGGAGCTTGAAAAGATTTTGTGTGCAGCGTTGATGTATCAACTAATCTTCCCTCATTTGAATTTTTGGCTCGGATTGTACTGTATCTACTAATTGCGTAAATCAGATTTCACTATTAGTCCACTGTATTGCTGCAAATACTTGTCTACCATTTTCAATTCTTGTTGGCCGATAGCTTTTTATCACTGCTTCCACAATTTCAATTCATTCCGTCCAACCCTTAAGCACACATGTGCTTACATGATTTGGAGAAGTTTTTCGGTTTTAGAATATCAGACATGGGGTATCTCAACTTTTTTTGAACTGGTTTGTGTGCAGAGGACATAGCGCTTAACTGTTGGAGATTTTAGTCATAATTTAGGTTCACATTTAAGAACTTGGCGGTTAATTTTCGTAATTTATGAACTAATTTCATCGTAATCGTAGCTATTTCTGAAAAAGATTGCACTTGATTTCAATCTACTCAGGTCTACAACTTTGCTCCCGCCGTTTTCCAAAAGATGGCGGTAGTAGTCGGTAGTAGTTGAAATATATTAAACACAGATGTCGGACACTTTGCTTTGACATTTGTAAATACGACCCTACTTTGATATAACTTAATTTGTGTTTGCATAATAATAAAATTTTTATTTAAATATGTCCGAATTGGAACCGAATTCTCATCATTTGCGGGAAGTATTACTTTTCATTTCAACATGAAATATCTGTGGACTGACTGTGGCTCATCGGATTATCTCAAATACTTATGGTGAAACGGCTACTAGTGACAGAACGTGTCAGTGCGAATGGTTCCAATGTTTAAAGTAGTGAGTGGTGATTTTACTGCCGATGACCGGCACAGTGGTGGACTCGAAAAATTTGTCGAAGAGGTTGTTGAATTGGAGGCGATTCTTAGTGAAGATTTGTGTCAAATTCATTAAGATGAATTACCAGAATCATTGGGTGGGTATCAGCGAGGAAGCAACTTGAAAACGCCTGAAACAGTTGGGAATGATTGAGAAGGAAAGATATCGGTACCCCACGAATTATTTTACGGGTTGAAACCAAGAGATGTGGAGCGATGTTTGTTTACTTGTGAACATTGGTAGCTAACGATGGAAAATACTTTGAAACTTAATGTATGTGATCGGTTTGTTGTAATAAAGCCTTAAATTAAAAAAAACGGCGGGAGCGAAGTTGTAGAACTTGATGGATGTTTAATTGTTCTTTTAAAATCTTTCATAAAAGGTTTTAATCGTACGGATGATCCTTTCCACATGTCATCGTAAATGACCCGGGGATCTGAAAATAGAGTCAAATATATGTGGCCTGATTATAACAGAGAATTTTCTTTAAAAAATATGCCATTTTACATGACATTCGATTTTCATTGTCCACATGTCGTGCAAGGTGATGCTTATTCGTTCCATAAACGATGCAGTTTATGTATGACCTTTATCTATTATAAAATCGCATGGACCTAGTGGTCTTGGAGAGATAAAGCGACTGTCAGCAAAGTTGGGAAACATAATTTGATTTATAGCTTCCAATTTTAAGAGATTTTCACTATTTTGTATGGGTAATTTGATGACCTCTAGCTTAGTTAGACTTCACATTGATCGATATAGCATAACCTAAGCATATTTTTCCTTCGTTTTCTCATCAAGCTTTTACTACATGCTCATTAATTTCTCCACAATTTTCGTCCTGTGCCACCTCTAGGTAACAAGCATGTTTTTTTAATTACCTGCTATTTTTACATGCTCCTGTCTGCAACAATTTATTTTAAACCATCTCGATGTAGTGAGCCTATTCGCTTAGGGGACGATTTTTATAATCTTAATATATGTAGCAAGTTAACTTAATCCTCATTAGTTAAGTATAAATGGTATTAATTAAATAAAAATGCAGAATGGTGGTAATGGTGGTAATTATTTTCTGAAAATCAGCAAGATAACGCAGATTAGTCTCATAAATATTGTTATTTATTGCCGATTTTTCGATCTAATGTTGCATCGTTAAGAAATAACACATACCTTTTGTATCATAAACACAGTTTTTCTTGATATTATCAATTATTTGTATTTTGTCCATTTGGCAAACGAGCAAAAAAATTATAGTATATATTAAGCCCTCAAATTAGGTACTCTCATAGCTTGCCACATTATTCCTGCTGAAGTGATGAATAGTAAATGTATGTGGGTTGAGAGAGTTTTTTTCCAGGTGCTTGGGATACTTGAATGGTAAATGTTATTTGTACCATTAATCATAGTATTGCAGAACTATCACCTTTGGAGCATCTCAACATTGGTTGTATGAAACCATTAGAGATCGGCTAAGAATATACTTCCATTCCCAGTAGTTAATTTCGCTCTTCTAACAATTATAATTCCGAGATGGGGGGGGGGGGGGGTTTCACACATTCCGAACTCGATTTAGTCGTGGCTGTGCTATTTGTGCTACCAGTGTCCTGTAATGTGACAAATTTTCTTCGAGACCATGAATTTGACATTGACTGATTTGCTCTATCATCTATGCAAAACGTTTTCTTTGAAGTTTCCCGGGTCTTGTGAGCAGTTTCAAAGTGTTAAAACGAATTTCTATCTCATGCCAACATTTGTTGGTTGAAAAAAAATTTAAAAGGAATTGGTTTTTGTTTTGCATACGCATTTTGCTTTTGGTTTTTCTAGGTTAATGCCACACAGATGGCATTGGGTCTTGGTCAGATTGATATCGAAGGTCATCGTGTAGGCATGATGATGAGTGGGCGCACCCTACCGTGCTTCCAGCCTTACGATGTCCGTCCTCGTGCCGGCGGTTACTGTTCATATCGTTTCCTTACCTCAATGCCTCCTGCAGAACTCTTTTTCCACTCCATGGCTGGCCGTGATGGTCTTATCGATACTGCTTGCAAGACATCTCGTTCTGGTTACCTTCAACGATCAGTTACCAAACACCTTGAAGTGAGTTCTTTTGCCATAGTGTTAATATTTATTACCCTAAGTAGAAAGTTATAAATGGAAAAGCTAGGAGTTGACTATTTTGATAATAGCGTAATATGGGTAATCAAAGGAATGGCTTAAGCTAGTTATATGCAAGGGGAACTAATCTCAGCAGTTTATACCTTCTAAGGGCTCTATTTATGTGATTAATTGGAATTGTGCAATGACAATTTCTTTTAACCTGCACAATTTCACATTTTTGCTTTCTTCTGGGCCTAAAAACCTAGAGCTGGGGTGTAGAATATACAATTTTGAACTTGCACGAAAATAGAATCACTTATCCCCAATTGTGTTGAAAGTGGAGAAATGAACTTTACATTTATCAGACCTTTAGGCACACTGTGTACTCTAGATTTCCCTCGTACCTTAAGATTTCGTTAATCACTTGGTTTATTTTGAGAGGGATTTTAAGTTGATTAATCATGCGCTAAGTAATGAGTATTGCTTATTGTCTCACTCTTGGAGATTTAGGTGGAGCTTTGTTAAAAGTCTCTGGGCAGTTTATATTCTTTCCGCTGACGATTTTAAAATCTTATCTTTTGAGCTGGGAATTTTAGTAGGTTAGGTAACGGCGCCTTTCTGAACTAGGCCCATTAAAATTGAATAATTCCATATTTGCTCGACATTGTAGTTCTTTCTGCCATTTGCTTTGTCTTTGTATTGGGATTTTTTTACCTTCTAGTCGATTTAGCTTTGATCCGAAGATTCGACCGACTTCGTTAGTGGCTGATGTAGCAGCATGAAAAAAACAAATATAGTATTATTTTGGTGTAATATAGTAACATCATTCCCGAAAGACATTTTCTCTCAGCTCAAACAGAAGTTTGTTTTCCTATTCTGCTCTTTTTGGTATGTCTTTTGATGATTGTGTTGCGTTGAGTCTAGTTAATAATTTAATTACAGTAGTAATCGACGCAGTTACTGTAAGCTCTTGTGTGGGGAATCCTATAAACACGTCTGGGAAATTACCTCCTCTCTGTTGTCTGGAGCAGAAGAAGCTATGCTATTAACTGTCGAGACAATATTTACGATATGTTATCCATATAGTTTGTTAGCTTCGCCTGTTTGCCAATTTTAATTTATTGTAGGAGCGGAGCACAGTTAAATTTCACATTCACTTTAGACAACTGTCGCTGGAGGAGGAGAGAAATCAAGTATCCTTTTTGAGTAAATTTTACAAAGGGCACACTTCTTTGCCTTACTCAGTCTTCTTCCTTTGATTGCGGACTGTTTCTCTCCTTCGAATTTCGAATTGCTTTAATATAAGTTCCATATATTTTAGTATAGGATAGAATTCAGCAAATCGGATGGAATGAAATAAGTCAAGTGTAGTGATATAAGATGTATTCCTCTGTATGATGAAGAATTGGGGCAGACGTTTTTTAGAAGACTTTGTGGGGCAAAATGGTTATACAATTATTCAAATTGTACTTAAGGTGAACTCTTTTAAACTTTTCTATACCAAATGAAAATGAAAAATGGCAGTATCGGCCATCGTTCAATTTAAATAATTATTTTACTCTTAACACGAGGAATTCCGAGCACTTAGGGCCAGATACGAAAACTTTAATATGTGATGTATTGTAATGTGGACCTTCAGATTTACAACAGGTAATAGTAATAATAATACATGTAGTAGCATAGTGGTTGATGCGCTTGTCTGTGAAGTCGAATTTCACGGATTCAGTGCCCATCTATGCACTTCCATCGAGTGCATTTGGCAAAACCAGGTTGCTAACGTGAGTGATGGAATTTGGGCTTTCAACTAGTGAGCCTCTTTGCTGTTACCAATCTACCTAAGATAACTGATGATGTGGGTGGATCGGCCAACTGTCTTAGGTACCATTAATTAGCCAGAATTCGAATTTTACATCGTATGCCTGGGGATGCCACTCCGCTGTGATTGGTAGGTAATATGGTTCCATTTAAGCTGTTTGTAAACGGTAAACTTAAAAAAAACAGCTTTTGAAATTCCATCATACCAATCTAATTACTTTTTTTAAATAGGACGTCGTCGTAGCTTTCGATGGTACCGTTCGTGACGGTGGAAACAATCTGATCCAATTTCGCTACGGTGATGATGGGCTTGATCCCTGTCAAGGCGCCTTTTTGAAGAAAGATGGTCTGGAATTCTTTGCAGAAAACGCTGAACTCCTCGCCTTGCGTTGGAGATGTCCAGCTGATCCGGAAGTAAACCAAAGGTTGATGAATGAGCACCCTCTCACACCTCATCTTGTTAAAGATATTGATGAAATGGCTGTTCGAAGAATGAACGTAAGTTAACAATCTTAGTTGATTTTTACAATCGTGCTCTTTAAGGGACTATGGCTCTGAAGAATTCTAGGTTTACCCAAGTCATATGGAATAAGGGATCTGTAGTCACTTTCCTTTCTGGTTTTACTAATGTATTTTCGCGTTTTTTATCTTGGTTGTTCTTGGGCAACATGACGCCTGCTCTGTGTTTTATCCTAACAAAGTTCTTTTCTTTTGATGATTCAGCAAAAGTTTTTGTGTTCAGTCCTGGCTATAAGATTTTATATTGAGATTCCTTAAGATTTGAGATCTTAAAGATGAATCATCTCGAAGCATTACACAGTGATTTTTTTCTGTTGTTTGGCGATGGCACCGTGGTCAACGTAAATGTCTACCAGGTTCGATGTGGGTGACCAACCGCAATGTTTAATTTTGGTCAAACAGTGAAGGGGTAAGAGATGAATTATAATTTACCCCAAGGTACTTTCTACTGAAGTCAAGAATTGTATCCACTTCTGATGGGCTTGGACAGTTTCTTAAAGTTCGTTGTCCGATGTCCTTGAGGTTATTATGGAGACGATTTTGAGAAGCTTTGGTGTCACAGCGAAATCAGTAAGGGAGGCATTTACATTTTAACGATTCGACCTTTTTAGAATTAGTCCGTTTCAAACATTTCTATTCCCATTAGTTATGCGTGGTCGATTTCTTTTCCTACATGTTTTCACACAGTCAAAATATTTCCGCCAGAAGATAAAACTGGTCTCCTGTAAATATCAGCTCAATTTACCCCATATAAACCCTGTTTTCTAGGTAAAGACCCAAAGTCAGTGAAATAATTGGAAATCGTTTATTTATCCTTTCTTCCTATTATTAAATATTTCCTGTTTCTCCCTAAATGACCATTTTATGGGCCTGATAGCTCTCCCCCTTCTTGATCATGTTTACACTCCTATTCCTTTCATCTTGCCCCTCTCCTCATTATGTGACCGAGAAGGAGATGAAAAATATCGGAGCCCTTGTCTCGTAAAATAGGAAGGGTGGGAGAGAGCTTAAAGGCAACTTATCTCTTTTTCACTTCCCTCTTTAGGTCCTGCGTGAATCAGTGAGTGAGAAAAAACTAGCCCATTTACAGAAGAAAGCGACTCGTGCAAAGTCAAAGCTTGCTTCAACTCAAGCCACCACGTACCCCGAACTACCTGAGGCACCTTGTAAACTGGCTAATGGCCTACGTACCCTCATCAATGCTAAAATCGTTCAAGGACAGGTGAGTCTTGATTAATTGTGCATTAACGACGTGATTAATGATGTTATGTAATTAATTTACTGTTTCAGGCACCTCCTGGCGAACCAGTGGGTTTGTTAGCGTCACAGTCTATGGGCGAACCTTCCACACAGATGACGCTGAACACTTTCCACCACGCTGGTAAAACTGAAATGAATGTTACACTGGGTATTCCACGACTCAGAGAGCTTCTAATGACTGGATCGACTGAAATTGCCACTCCCTGTATGAGTGTACCTATCTTCAATACGGAGAGGGCGAAAGCCGATGCTCAAGAGATTGTCCGTCATATATATCGCCTTCGACTCGTTGAGGTAATAATTTTTTTTTGTTAAATTTAATTATGAATCTCGTTGAAAAGATCTTAATTCAAGAATACAAGTTGTTTAAACACTTTTATACAGATAACACTTAATGGGTGCATTTTGACCAAATCTAATTTCATATTGTTGGCGGTTGAGGGTTAAATCGCCACCGCCACTTGTTATATAACAGTCTTGTTCAGTTGAAATTCAAAATGGTAAGGTATATATCAAATGGTAATGGTATATATCAAATCGATTTTCTGATTTTCTAGAACTACTTATTCCTTATACAGTTCGTTTTTGAGATTTAACCCTTTAATGTTCGAATCATTTTTTTTTGAAAAATGCTCCCAAGCGCACTCACATGTGTCTCAAAGGAGACTGATACCAACGTGATGAGTTTTGGTAGTATCAAACGAAGGCTATAGACGTATTAAACAAGTTTCAAACGGCAATAGCGCCTTTTGTTACGAGTCTAGTACCAATGGAGCTCATTTTGAAAAAAGACCGTACAGTCCTGCAGGGCGTTAAAGGTTAATTTACCTCAAGGGAACGTCTTAATAGTTCTTACTTAAGTCAAAATCTGGAAGTTTATATCAAGTGTCTCGTTTATACTTTTGATCTTTGAAGAATGTATTGTTTCAGAATCTACCTCTTAATTTTCTATCTTTTGTAGGTCATAGATCCAAATCCTGTGGTGATAATTGACTACTCTTCAGAGTTGTATTCAATGCAATTCAACTTTCTGCCCCCTTCCTCGTATAAATCACGCACTAATGCTACTCCTGAGCAAATTATCAAGACATTTGAGAAAATTGTATTTCCTCAGTTCAGCAAGCGCTTAACTCAAATTTTTTCTGAAAGCAAAACCAAAGTCAGGCAAGTTCTCTTCATTTTTTCTTTCTGCGAAACTGATTGTGCCATTGGCCCAAGGTTAACGTTTATGTCTGCTATGTCAGAAATCACTAAATCAACTTCTCTTTGTGCACATTTGATCTGTGTTACTTCTCTGTCCATCATTTGTGCTTGGCAGCCATTTCTAATGAAGACCTTGGGATTTATTTCTGATTAATTACTTTATAATTGTAAAGAAGTCCAGAGATCTCTGATTTGCTCCTGCGAAAATTTTATCAGCTGTTATTCGTCTGTTCAGAGTGGAAAATTGTCACTTTAATTTAATGGTTGATATCTGATATTAATTTATAATCTTCGCGGGTATCATCTAGTGCTTTCCACCATTGTATTATTGGCCGTTTCCTCGGGTCTAATCAGCAGTTAATGCAACCTGTTATTTACGTCTTAGTCACTTCCTCTGTTATTTAAGTCATTCGACTCTCCCGCACAGTCGCAGTGGTAATAGAGGAACTATCTCGTATTTACTTTTGGTAGTTACCATCGATCGTTCTCATTAGCGTGCAATCACTGTTGTTGTCAGTCACAGTTCCTCTTCTCTCGTGTTTGTGACTACATATTCTCATGCCGTTTAATATTACCAACACCATTGAAGACGCGTGTTCTTTCTTCAGAGTTTCAAGTTTAGAAATTCCTGATGGGTAGTGTAGCTGCGCTAATTATATTATAGATCCCTTCAGGGCAGATTTGAGTTCTCGAGTCTCATAGGGAGAGATTGCATGTCATAAAATAATTCAACTTAATGACTAGGATTCCCAGAATTCGACATCATTTATGATCTTTCTTACAATTTCAATATAATGAAAAAACCCTATCAAAAGGTAATATTGAATAGAATGGGACATTTGGAGATCTTGGTTCACAAATAATTTTTGTAGTTATTTTAATCAGTGAATCTCGCATGCAATCGAATAAATGCCTCTGCCCTATTGGATGGTAATTTATTCAGTCTTTGCATGCTTTTAATGGACCTGTCTTGTTTTTTTATAGTGCAATCGAGACCTTCAATCTGAAAGTATTGGAGCGTCAACAGCTACCAGATGATGTAGATGATTTAGGTGAGCCACAAAAAAGAATCGGACGCCATGAATGGGGTGAAGACGATGGAGCCGAGGTAAGCTGACGTTGCGTGCCAGATGAAAATGCCATTTTATTCTTAATTAGACCCTTTAAAATTTCCACTGAAGGTACTTCTTTAGATGGAGAAAAGTGGTTTTTTCTCTTCATCCTAACTAAGGAATAATTGGTCTCCTTGTCAACGGAAAGCATGGTAGTAAGGAAGATAAATAACCAAAATTTAAATGAGGGAAATACACTCTCACTCCCATGGATATAGCATTTCTATTTATTGCCTAAGGGAAATTGTACCTGACGTTTACAAGATACCCGGATTTCTCTAGTTCTCCTCTTCCCGTTTTTGCGCGCACCACTTTCGATCCACCTTGGTACTTGCTTTTCACTTGCTTTCCATTCTCTCCCTCTCCTCCCTTAAAAATAACCACGTGTCCTTGTCTCATGAATGGATGCTAATATTTTACGTATGAATTCCTGAAAATTTATCTCATTGGGCTTGCTGGAGACGAGAGATTTTCAAATAGTGTGGGAGAAGGCTTTTTGCATCCGGATATTCGTGGATCTGGTTATAGGATCTTCATAAACTTCGGAAAAGTGAGACTTGACTCGAAAAGATTTTTCGCTAGCTTCAAAATGATGACAGAAAATAAAATAAAAGGTCAACTGATTTTAGAAAATTTAGTGTTAATAATAGGTAATGTCGCCCTTTAACCACTTTTAGCATCCAATTTTAATAATGTTGATGCCATATCACTTTCTCAAACGTGTGAGGAGTGATTGCTATTTTGGGATAAACCTTAAAGATTAAATGTGTGTGTCCAGCATAAGATCGTGAGCTGCTTGAAAGACCTCTGACACCTTTTTTCTTTAAATGTTGGTCGCTGTGGCCGTTTGCCATTTCGGAGGTTGAGTTCCTTTACCATCATCTCTCATCCAGTGCGCTGAGTTTAGGAGAGTGTTGAAGTGTGGGAGTCGTAAAATAAGACCCTATTTCATCCGAGCTCCAAGATCATCCGGTCTGCCAATTTAATTGCTAAAATTTCTTGAGATTGTTCTTTCTTTTAATCATCTTCTTACAAATAAATCTGGTTGTCAAACTTTCACAGGACTTCGAAGAAATCTTTTTACACTATTTACAGCGCTTCCATTTCTTGGATAATGAAGATCATTAGTGGACAGATAATCTTTGGGGTTATGATTATTGGTATTTTTTGTCTTGCAGGCTGCTCGCAGACGTAGACTCGAAGCTGGGGACGAGGAAGATGATGGTGAGGAAGGGAGTCGCTCACGTAAACGTCTAGACGATGAAGATGACGACGAGATTGCAGAGCTGCGAGAATTAGGTCTCGACCCTGAGGCTGCCGAGGAAGGGGAAGTCGCTGGGCCCGTGGATGATGATGCAGAACAGCTTTCAAGTAAAAAGCAGAAGACACTAACTGGAGAGGTCTGCAATGACGACGGTGTGGCGACGAAGGCTGTTACAGGTATTGAAGCTGTTGAATTGGAAAGAGACGAAAATGCTCCGTCGCCAAATGAGGATTTGTTTGTGAATCCGGAATCGAATGATGGTCCTGTCGCTAATGCTACATCCTCTTCTGGTGTGATGGATGAAGCTCGAGTTAAAGTGAGTTAATGTCTAATTTGTTGTTTACTTTGGGGGAACTGTTTTAGAAGTCATCAAGTATTTTGAGTAAATTACACAAACAAAGATGAAGATTTTATCGATTAGGATGAGAAATGTAATCTCCTAAATATATTTCTCTGGTATGCATTGATTGAAGAAAAGGAAACATTGAAATCACATTGAAATCGATTTTCTTGCAAATTATTGATTACAATGAAATAAATGGCGTCACTTTCTCTTTTGAAATAGTTTTTTATAATCTCTCAATGGGTATCCATTGAATTGCTATCGCCCAATTTTGTCAATGACAACTGATAGACAATTAGTTCCTTTAGCTGTGAATTTTGAATGTCACTTCTTGATCATTTCTGTTATGCTGTTTGTCCCCCAGCATCTTATTGCTTGAAGACAAGATTTGATAATTTTTTTCTTAACCTTAAAGTACCTTTTGAGTTTGTTTCGTCATTGATTAAGGGTAACATTCGAAATTGATATTTTCGGTATAGAATCACAAACAATCCGTTTGACATCCTTCATTATTTTCCTAAAGGATTGGAATAAACTTACCTTTGATTAATTAAATCTGTCGTAGAGACTTTGATTTATTTGAAATTTTATCGGTTATTCAGGCATGCTATATTGAAGACCTTAATAGTCGTTGCATGAACATCTGACAGTCTTGTTTGTTTTGTTAAAGCTAATCAGGCTTTCTTAAATGTCTTTCTCTAGCACTTTAAAATACCATTCAGTCAATGAAATGTTGTCATTTAAAGTCTGAGACAGCTAAAGATCCACACCTGAAACGTATAACAACGCTTCCTACTTACTAAAATGAAGAGATTGGGAAAAGATACTGCTTATGTGTCGGATAGTTGAATCGTAGACAGGGAATATCTGGGAGAGATACAATGACAAATGCTAGGATCATCAAGTTTTTATGGCTTGAGGATGTTCTTATCATTTTATCTTTTTGTTATGCTCATGAGAAATGTCTCATAGGACCCATAGAATTACTTCTTTAAAGAAATGATCCGCTAATGTATCTACTTGGTCTTTAAACAGCAAGCAGTGGGCCTTTAAATTGCCTGGTATTTACTGTGAATATTTGCCTCCAATTTTTTCTCTATTTAGGGTATTTCATTGTTAATAAGGTTGAATTTTTAAAATTATATTTTAATGAAATTTCGAATCCCCTTATGGAGATATGAGGCTGCTTGTTCATAACTAATAATCTGCACAGATTAATGTAATGCACGCGCGAAACGTGGGTGGTGCGGGCAAGTACACTAATTAGCCCTTTTTTGCTATTGTTTACTTTTTATTTCTCTATTTCAGCTTGTTAAAAATATGCATGTTCGTTTCATTGATTACGCCTACGACACCAGCCCAAATCCCTCTTGGGTTAAACTTACTGTATCGGTGAGCTATTGACATTAAGACCATCATTCCGCCCTTCCTTAATCTCATAACGACCATCGCTTTTGCTTTCTATAGCTCTTTGATCCCGAAGGTCGAATTTCAGTGGACTTAAAAAACCTCATTCAGAACGTTATCTCTAGGTGTGTCATGTCGAAGGGTCCTGACATTAGAAAATCTTTCATTGACAAGACTGATCCAAACGACTGGGTACTGCGGTGTGAGGGTGTTGATTTCAAAGTAAGTTGATGACTAAATGTAGCTCAATGCGCGTTTACTTTTCAACCATATGTTTATAGGAGATGAGCTTTTAATGCCTGATAGACTATCTCCTCAACAGCTGTTTGAGAAAAGGGGACTAATTGTGAGAGCAATTATATACATCTTTCTAGTCACTTAGGAAATACCTGTTGTGACGCCAAAAATGTTCACTTTGCTATCAAATAATGGGCTTAATGTGTAAAATGATGATATGCTTCTAAGACATCAGTGTAGGGCAGGAAAGCTATTTTAAAAGGTTATAGATTTAGCACTTTTTGTCTTAACGTGCAAAAGAGAAGGGGCTGTAGGTGGCGGGGCTGCTAAGCATCAGCTGCGAAGATTGAGACAGTTTAGTAAGGAACATAGAAAAAATCGTTGAATATTTTTACAACTTGCTCAGTTGGCCACTTCTAGAGACACAGTCACTCAGGCGCCAGGCAGAGCAAGGAAGAAGACTTGTAGCTCAGGAAACGGTTCCCTTATATAAGATTGGATATGAGGTAAATGACTGGTTGACAAATATTGACAGCGATGAATTCAACTCGAGTATTTTTTTGTCCAAATCAGATCGACAGTTCAGCATTGGAGGTATGAACTTATGAATACGCGGAATTCTTTCTTAGTGTAGGGGAAAATACTCTATTTGGTTTTCTCACAAAAAATAGCAGGTGAAACTATGACATGTATTGAAAGAGAATCTTTTCAATAAGCCCCTCTTTGTGACTACTATCTTATGTATTTCTTTTCAAGTATCTGTTCAATCACCCCGATGTATTCGACCTGACCAGGATCTACTCCAACAGTGTCCAAGCTATGCAGGCCTTTTTCGGTATCGAGGCAGCTCGAGCCACTGCGATGCAGGAAGTTAGCTCGGTATTCGGTCACTACGGAATTCGTATTGATTCGCGGCATTTCAGTCTGGTAGGAGACTACCTCACAGTTACAGGTGCCTATCGTGCATTCAATCGACGTACTATGGAATTCAAACCTTCTCCAATGCAACAAACATCCTTCGAAACGGCTACTAGTGTACTGAAGAAGGTTATTCAAGAAGGTAAGTCAAGGGACATTAGGAGGTCTTTAGAAGTGCTGGGTTCGTTTGAATGGTAAGAAAACAGAGTGCGCAGGTAGTACTGCTAGATCCTAGGTAGTATTTAATCCTTTCTAGTTGATGGCAATTGTGCATGATAACTGTTTCAGAAGAAAGTTCGAAGCAATTCCTTTTTTTTTTAATTTTTCCCTTTCTGCCAATTACAGTATTATTTTCTATCATTTTCTTACTCTTTTCATCTTCACCTTTGCGAATTATCTTGCTTCTGAGTAAGTAATCATTTATTGGACTAATACTTCTAGTAATTTGCTTAGGTGGAGCACTATTAGGGTCCAGCATTTCAGGGCATATCTCCGCAAGTAATCTCACTTGCAGATCGCTGTTAACTGAAAGAAGTAGTTCTTCTAATAACTATGTATGCGTCAATGAGATACGAATGTGTGTTAGTTGGCTAATACCACTGTCAACTACATTAATGAACCATTTTCGAGTTATAAAATTCTGCCGAACTATATAATTAATCAGCATATATATTCCATGAGTATAAGTTTGGAAGCACTCCTTTCTAATCAAATCTATCATTATGATCGCGGATGAATGCTTCCCTCTCTCCCAGGTTTAAACACAAAACACCACGAATGATTTGGCTGGACTTTATTCAAATTCAATTGCCTACGTATTGCCGCTATCTCACTCTCCAACCTCTCCCTCGACATCGCCTCTTTTTCTCCAAACTCCGCTTTTAGCTGTGTTCCTCTAGGTGCCATATTTGCGTTTTTGCTCTCTTGTGCCGCTTTAATTACATTCAATCCCGCTTATAATGACAAATGTACTATATTTTCCATTCCATGGTGTAGAATTCTATTGGTTGGAGAATGGTATTTGTTTTAGCTGTTATCTCTGGCTTTTTCATTTTTCACCTAATAAGATGGAATGTGGGATAAGTTATGGCAAACAGAGTTTACTGAGTATATCTCGCCATTAAGGTAGAGTTTTATAATTATTGGATGTATGCTTCCCCTTATAATTACGATCTCTCTACCCTTTTCATACTACCACGAATCCCTCGTCTACATCTTGCCGCTCCAAGCTCTTAGTAGAGGATCAAATCTAGCTTTTAGAATTTTAATGGCCATAGCAAGTGGTATGATCATGTCTTCTTTTGATAATTATCACTTGCCTGCTACCAATTCAAATATTTAAACTAAACGGAAATGATACACCTTATTAGGTTGGCAATTCTCCCACATTTGGGTGCTTTAATACTTATTACTCAAATAAGAGTGAATGATCAGCAAAATCTGGAGTTGGTAGAGGCAAAACTGGGCTCGCTTTTTCTGGTAAGCTCATCAAGTTTATAGTTTAAAATTTCCTTCAATTCTCCTTTGACCCTTAAACTTTATTATCTTCAAACGCTTTGAACTTTCATCTTGCATTTAAGTGTTGCCTATTGCAAAGTCGCACAATTTTTGCCGTTTTTACAGTATTTATTGTTTTCATAAGCAAGCAAATTGATATTGTAATGAATACACGATTAGTCGGTGACATGTTTTTTTTCATATTTTAGACATGGTTGAAGATACAAAATCGCCATCAGCTCAAATCGTAACGGGCCAATTGACAACAGGTTTTGGAACAAGCTGTTTCGACCTCCTCTCCAAATTGACTCTTTAAATTAAGCTCCCTCCCCACCCCCCTCCTACGTTTCTAATTCATTTGAATAAGGCTATATTTATGTGTACAAATATTCACAACTTTTTCTGTGGGTTTAGTACCACTTACTCCTTAAAAGTAAATGATTTAATTCACTGTGGAATAGAACTGGAGGGTCATCAGATATAGCGAATGTAGAAGATAGCAGGAGGATCTAACTGAAGGAGATGACCGTGAGGAGGTAGAAAGAAAGAAGCCTGGTTTGGAAAAGGAATTATTCTTAAGTTTGTTATTTGAAAAAGACTGGCAGGCGAAACCATTGAAGAAGTACCATTTGCCTTCAGAGACGTTTTGTGATTTGAGTCGATAGTGCAGGTGTTGTGCCTATCGACTCCTTATAAGTTTGATACACTTGTCGATCTATTCGTAATGATAACGGCTTACGTTATTAGCAGGATTTTCAAAATATAAGCTCAGATGCTATAGTAACTGACCGCTGTAAATAAACTCCGAAAATTTACACCGAAGTTAATTAGGCTCTTTGCTTTTGCATGGAACGCATCCAGACCAAGTTACTATGAGCCGTAGCTTTATAGTTTGAGGTTAAAGTAAATAACTGACTTTAAAACACATGATATGGTGGCCGGTTGTGGCCATAATCGATTTGTCCACTGATAAAGGCTGGGACATCGTAATGTGAAAATATTTGAATATGCTATCTGAGAAGGGTTTTTTTCGAACCTGGTAAATGGCCAGATCAGACAAGGTGCATAGTGCTAATACATCTAGGCCGTACGTGTAGAGTTCGACATGCCTGATCTTAATCAATGTTTTCTATCGTCTAATTGGAATTGATTAGACGACGACTGACTATTCCCAGATCTCTATAAGAATTTAGTACGCGATCGGGCGCTAATAGTCTGCAAATTAGGGATGACTACCTTTAGATTAGTTCTTGATGCTAAATAACATCTAGATCTATCATTAGATCTGGTGATGGTGCCACAGTTTAAACTGGTATTTTGCTGATCACATATGCCCTATCGTTTCATACAGGTACAACTCTTTCAACCCTCAACAACAATGGTATGTTAGAGGTGACTTCATTGAGATGGTTTTTTAATCATTCAACTTTGCAGTTTTCAAAATTTTTCTTCTTGAGCAAGAAAATAAATTAGAGCATGATTAAAGTTCAGCGTTGATAAGGCGATGGAGACTTGTAAAAATGTAATTCGAATAGTCAGAATGTCATTTTTTACCTAATGGTTAGGTTACTATTGAAAACCTTTCGAAGGTTACATGTCTCCAATTCCCCCTCTTGATTACCGAGTATAAACGTCGGTCTTATCAGTTCAAACCATTCTTTTTCAAATCCCACAAAATCAAGGTTGTAAGCCATGGGTGAATGGCAGAGGCCAAGTAAGGCACGTTCAACGGCAACTGAAATCACAGGAGTTCACTCGTGGTGGAAGCAATCGCTCAATCTAATGGTTTGGTCAATAAGCTCTCCAATTAATGAATGTAAGATTCTTGAAAAAAGGGTAGGAGGGTGGGTCAATTTCCGACACCTACACTTTGAATCAGGAACACCCTTGACCTACTCCAAATTACGAAACAGGTAGGAGAAGGAAGCTTGCCGATTCCGGATTAACAAAGTCTATTTAGATAAAATACTTGCCTTTCTACATTTCTTTCATGCTCTCCTGCACAGTTCCTTGCATTTATATAATTCCCATGTTTTTTTTCTTTTATGGGTAGTAATAATAGGGCTGGGAATTCACTTAATGAGTTGCTTCATTGTACTCTTTTGAGTGTTGCGAGAAAATTACAGGAAGCGGGGCAATTTTTTTAATCAAAAAGCCTCCAGACCTCTCATTATTGCCATGCAAGGCACTTCTTTAGTACAATTTGTTCGTATTTTCCTTTAATTTGAGGGGAATTCATTTTGCTCAGAGTAGGAGGAGAAGGCTATTTTGAGTACAATGCTTACTTGTGAGGGCCAATAGAAAAGTAGAATTAATTGTAATCTAAGTACCTTTATTTATCTCTCAACGTCAAAAATCATCTGACGTGGCAACAGTGTTGTCTAAATGTGTAGTCTACGCAGTTGTTATGCATTACCCTTGAATTTGTACGAATCACAGGTGTGACAGTTTGAAGTGTATTAGTCAAATTGCGAATTGAATTACATTTTTGGATAAATCTCTACCAAATTGTCCATCTCTGTTTTACTACTAACCTTTTGACCTTTTCTTCTCCTTTAAGCTTTCATCTTTCCTGCTTCTTCAACCAACGTGGTAGTACCTTCCGTCTTGAGTCGGCATGCGCAATTAACTGATTTTATGTTCCTTTTATGACAGATCAGATTGTGATTACGTAATCGGAGCCAGTGGATGTTTCAATAATCGTTCCACGTATGTGTGGGACACGCCTTAGATAACATATCCAATATCACTTTGAATCTTCACAGGACTTCCAACTCTCTTATCGCCCTCTCTCCCTCTACACATTTCTCAGTGATAATCCTTTTCCCCTTTGAAGTTCAACCCAATTTCGCATATAGGGTAATGATGGGCCTTCAAAAAAAACACAGACAAGCAAGCTTATTGGCAAAATGGCAAAATTCATAACTCCTTTTTGGTTTCTAACTCTTGCATACCTTTGGGATTGGCAAAGCAGTTCCGTATTTACTAGATTGCTGATTGATTTTTTATTATTTTAGACAGTCTAGTCAGTAATATGAGAAGCTCTGATCGTGTACAGTGATAACGCATCGTTGCATGATCTAGTAGAGTGTAGATGCACTTGCCGCAATGATGACTTGCATATAGAGACACTCAATAAAAAAAAGTCAATTGAAATTTAAGAAATGTATTCGAGAACTGAATTTGCGAATAATAGTCATTGATGTCAACAACAAAGTGTTAGCGTTTCTGAACGGGGAATAATGTGAATATTATTTCAAACGAATGAAGGCAGTGGAATTTCAATCAAGGTTTAAAGTGCCTTTAAATCTCAAACGCTAGGCAGCACTGGTTATCAACTACCTGTGAGGAACTGAGATTAAGCTAAGCCAAAACAGATTAACTTAAAGAAACTCTGTACCTTCCAAAGGCTACAATTGGATAATGATCTATTTATTATATGAGGATTTAGGTTTGGGTGAAAGCCAGAGATATATTGTGCCAGTAATTAAATCGAGATGGGGAAAATGGGAGGTGGCAGAAAGTAAGGCTGGTTTCGAAAATGAGAACCAAAATTTTAACCAGTGAATACAAAATTGGGAGGTAATAGACAGGCAGAATTACGAGTGTCCATAGGATGATAACCACTGAGAAAGGGTAGTTGAGTTGACGTTCTTTGACGTTGTTAAGGCGAGATTCTTATCAAATGTATTTTTTTTTAAATTTTGGGCGGAAATAATCAAGTAGTAGAGAGTGAATGAGGAAATTGTGAGGTGTGATAGGAGTGGCTCCATTTCTAACTGTTCAACGGGACTATTAGTAAAACGTGAACTTTTAATTAAAACGGATCCCTAGTATTTCCTATCCACTGAAATCAAGATGCGTAAAAGCTTTTCTTAATCAGCTGAATACTCTATTCCCAACTTCTATTCTTATTTTCAGGTAGTCATTTGATTATCTGATTCATTCTAAGAGTCGCATAACCTGATCAATTGGGGTTGATTGAAATGCCTTAAAACGACTTATGATAACAAAACTGATAATTTCGTCACTGTCGGGCAACATGGTCTGCGAACTTGTCAATATTAAGGTGGATTAAGTAAAGGTGCGTTGATATGAATAGTGGAAATGGGCCGCACTTCTATTGAATCTCCTTTTTGGTGAAGAATATCTGATTACAGCACATTAGTCTTAAAACCTAAAAATGCTTGAGGAATCATTTCCATTAAATATCAGTTTTCCGGACAACTAGAAAACGATTACTTTACTTCTCATGAACGCATGTCAAGGCATGGCATTTAGCTACCGTTAGCTTTAATCTACAGAAATGAAAGTAGCTTTGAGTTTTAAATTGAAAGACTTACAGAGCAGTACTCTATCATGGTAAACCCAAGAACAGTATTAATGGTGGATTTCTAACTTCCAAGCTTATTTAGGGGAATCTTTGTTAGCAATCATGGTGGGTTGCGAAATCGCCTTGGACAGAAAAATGGTTTCTATTAACTTTTTCCTTGGGTATGCTTTATCAATGTGGCTGTTTATTCTACTAACCCAGTGGGCATAGAATTGTGACCTCATGGTTACATTTTAACCATTGTTTATTTGATTTAAAGGAAGCAATCTAATGCTCCCTTATTTGAGAAGCTGTAATCCGTAATCAGCAACAATTACTGAATACCTATTGACCAGCCATTCCTAAAGTTGCCTAGAAATTATCTGTTCAATCGACACAAAATATTCAACTCAACAGAAATACGCTTTGCCAATGAGAGTCATTGAATTAATTCAGAAATCAAAAACAGCAACAAATTTGCGTTCATATTTTTAGCAGTTAATGCAAAAAAATTCTTTATTCATCAGCTTTCTTTTAATTTCCTTATAATTTTTCTATGATACTTTGTGTCCTTTTAATCGTTTGGCCAAGTAGAGTTTCTCGTGACCATTTTTATTTCGAACCTCTCGGAAATCCTCACACACCACTTGATGTAGTGCTTTTACAGCTTTCAAATAAATGCTTTTAACAAACTCGATTGGTTAACGACCAATGCCGTGGAGTCTTGAACCAATCCTCAATATGAAGTAATTCTGGATAGTTAGAATTTCTTTCTCTCTGAATCTTCAGCCTTCATTCACTGGGGGAGGGAGGGGGGGGGAGGAACTCATTTGACATTTGGGGGGCTTGGAGAAAATAGATTGTGAGAAACGTTCAAGAAGTCAACTTCTATCTTCTCGTGAATGATTAAAACATTGATTGGCATGTGTGGGATTATAAAATTGTCGTTAAGGTGACCAAAAACTACTTCTGCATTATTTGCACTGATTTACCTGAAGATAAAGAGCAACTCTTAGTAGTCCTAATAAATCTGACTGCTGTGTTTCTGTAAACAATGTTACTGTTATTATTATTATAAAAGCAATTCTACCGTTCTTAATTGTTTGGCGCAATTAACATCGAAAAGCATTAGGCCTAACAGGAAATAAATGGGGGAGGGGGGGGGGGGAGTGGGGGCGGAGGAGCGGAATCAAAGGAAACATAATATGAACAGGTCTTTGGACTGCAATTTTTTGGTTTGCAGCGAAAATTGCCTACGATGTTCGCTTCTTATTGTTCGACGTTTTCAATCAACTTCAAGTTTTCATTCAACTGATTAAGGAGGCACATGACCCACGCTATTTTTGCGCAGTTGTCAAGACCAAATATGTCAGCTTAAAATGAATGGCTTTCATTAAAATATTGGCATGTTGCAGTTAGAGCTATTTTTAGTGCCGATCGTGATTTTGTAGATGGAAAACTGGAATTCTGTCAACTTAAATGGTACGGTTGGTCAAACCGCTCAGTGAACATGGCCGATGGGAACTAACCCGTAATCTCTGGTATATCTACTGTGCAGGGTGATCAATGTAGTGGTATATCTATGTGCCAAAACCTGGAAGGTAGCTTAACTAGTAGCATTATTGGCTCACGAAGTGATCACGCTAAAGACGACTTTAGGCAGTCCAGATGTATTTAAGCGAGGGATAGGACAAGAGCTGATTCAAGAATGGCAGTAGCGTTCAATCCTTTGTTGGTCTCTGCTACAAATTGCTTATTGACCTTCCAATTTAAAAAACGCACGAAATATACCAATTTTATCCAGACATCCAGTTAATTGTGACATTAATTGATAAATGATTATTAGTAATAACCACCTAACATGGAAATAATTAATTTCTTCATTTTAGCAAAAGATCTTCGCTTTTTTATCAGAGGGATATATTTTATTATGTTTGTATGCCCGCCATATTCGCCACAGTCTTTGCCTTATTTTAACTTTATTACATTTTATTTTTACGATTATTTAATTTTCCATATGCTTCTTAGCAGCCCCTGTTAGTCCAGGAATGATTTTATTTAATTTAGCTTCTATTATATTGATAATTGTTTATGCTTTCCCTAGGCATTCCCACAGCTTTTAATCATTTACGGAAATTGATAAAATGGCTGAAAGGTCAAATCAGAGCAAGAATAAGTAACCTTAAAAATTGGTCTAGGCACTAGAGGATGAAATTACCAAACATTTTTAGCAAGATCTTAATCAGCTTCTAACACATCGAATTTGCATGGCGATTGGATAATGGACCTTTCTAAGACCTTCAAGAATGCACAAAGTTATCTGTGCGATCTGAGATTTGGTTAACAACAGTACAAGTAGCATCATGAACTGTCGAACAAATCGCATTACTTAATTTCCGTCAAAGAAAATCCAAAGCAACTTGGGGGCTGGCATTATGAATGAACTAAGAAATCATCAGCTCATATTCATAAACACACCAAATTGTAAATTAAGCTTCATGTTTTATGACCTTTGTATGGTCGCCTTATTCTCACACTGCTTGTTATTAAATAAATAACATAATTGTGGAAGTGGGATATTACTTTACTATCAACCGGAATATAAATAATCCCCTTCCTCACTTCCGAAAGCCATCTTATGGAATTTACTTAAAGTAAAAATATTTTAAAATGAAAATCCTGGTGAATCTTTTTGCATCAATGAAAGTAATGGTTGGGTTAAAAGATCTGATGCGTTAATTGGCCTATTTATAAAAATTTGTCGAATTTTGAAATACTTTTCGACTTATAATTCGCTTTATACTTAGTTTATTGAGGGTGAAACTGTGCAGTTGAAAACAGATGATTGAATTTTAGCCATTAAAACACAGGGTAGCAATAATTATATTACCTTGAGTTGTAACTAAATTTGGTGGGAAACTAACTACCAAATCTCTGACAAGGCACTTGCATTCATGTCGTACTCTATTGCCAAAAGTTTGCTATTAGCAGGAAGTACTTCAGATGTTTGAAGATTTTAGGCAAACTATGATTCCATAATCTGTGAGCGCTATGTAAATAAATGCAATCAACATTCTACCATTTCGGCAGTCGTAAAGAAATACAAAATGCGTTATTTATGTGTACTTTTTCCACTTTTAAGTAATTAAAATTTTGCCTTTAAGGCAGCTTAAACAATCGTTTAATTCATCACATCCGGTGTTTGAATGGGTATAATTTTGGATTCGATCCCCACGATTGTAGATAATATCGTGTTCTTGCAATACCTGCAATATCTGTGGCGAATAAAGAGGTAGGTTTGAATGGGAATAAAAGGTTTCCTTTGGTGCGAATCAGCCTACTGCGGCATTTATCCTTACTAGACTATAAGATCAATTGTTCACAAGCTTAAATTTTCATGCTAGGGTATTTCAAAACATACATGGAATTAATTCGACCGGAATAAGCATAGTGAAAGTATTATTCTGTGAAAGCCTGAGCACGAATCTTTCTTGGAACTTCATGAAGTTCAACCACACAAAGTTGAAGTTTTGTCAAATGGTATGGAGAGTTAATAAAAAAAACACTCATATAAAACCCTTTTTCTGCGCTATGAGCTGAGAAAGTTATTTGATAAGAATTCTCAGTAAAGAGAATATTAAATTTTCCTATTCATCACTGCGAGAAGCAAAGTGTTCTACATTCCGTCTTAGTTTGAAGGCTGACCCCCTGTGTATTTCAAAACTTTTACCTTGGTCATCACTAATCTCTACAAGCTATCTCGACCACACCATGGTGATAAATGACCTAATAATCTCAAGTTTCTCGAAGGGAACCATCGTATTTTACAAGGCATTTAATTAAATTAATTCCAAAATGTTGGAGTAAAGTAGACAACGCTACCAAAGTCAACTGTAAGAATCTCTTGGGTGCTGGAAATTTCTGGAAAATGCTTCCAGAGACTTCTATTCAATCAGTGATCAATCGTATGCTAGGCGTTACAGCATTTTTAACGCATTCTCGCTTGTACGTTACTCCTGCTCTGCCTAACTCTCTTTAGTGCTCAATTAAATACACTCTTGTCCTAATGAAGTCTTTTTGCCCTTTTCATGGAACGGTTTTTTACTGTTGCTTGTCACCACAATATGCTTCTGGTGTCAAGTGATTTACTACTGAACGAGAAGAAATGAGAGATTAATAGTACAAATAACTCAAGGTCCTCTAATTTGAATTTTTTCACATCTAAGAAGCTACATATGGAATAAATTAATAAATTAGCTGCTGGAGAAGTGAGTTGAGCAATTAAAAGTTGTTGTTTAGACTAAAGGAAAATTACATTTTTGTTTTTTTTGGGATGAAAATTCGGAGAAAATAACATTGGGAGGAGAAATTTCGTTTGGGTTAATATGTCATTTTCAATAAAGTCGATTTAGAAACAAAATAGTGATTAATGGATTTTAGAACTTAATTATTCAATGGGCTCTTGAAATTTACTTATGCAAATCTTCGCTATGGCAATAAAAGAAATGGTGAAAATAAGCAAGATTTATTAAAAGAAATTTTCGGGAAGGGAAGTGGTCAGACCAAAGAGAGAGAGAGAGAGAGAGAGAGAGAGAGTAAATGCTCTAAAAGGCCAAAGAGGATATTAAATTTGAGCAGAAAATATAAAGTAGAAATGGATTAAAATATAGACTAAAGACAAGCTTAATAGATTTAATCAAATAATTCCATATTTAACGATCATGAGGGTTAAGGATGTAACATAGTGACAGAAATTTCATGACTGAGACGAAAATTGTTACAAATATTTCCGCCTCAAACTCAAACCGGCCGTGTGTTTTGAAGATGATTATTCAAATGTTAAAAAGATTTTGTGCACTCTATTTAAAATAGTATCAAAGCTAGTCAAAACAAATTATGTGGGAGTTTAATTGAGCTTTTATTTTTCGTTGTTGTAGCTGACAACTTGATTGGCTAAATTAAGTGTTGAAACTAGTAGGTACATGATCTAAACCAAAAAATCCGATCACAATTTGGCGCTCAAATAATCAGGTAACCTATATGCAGAGAATTAGATTATATTTCAAAGCAGGCGTGCAAAGAGTAAATATATTAATGTAATGCGATAATGGAAAACAGGAGAGAAATTCAAAATGATTGTTCGCTTGATCAGTAGGATCTAGAGCTCTTAATTAATTCAAAATATGATGAAAGTGCTAAAGCAGTCGATTGTTTAAGCATTATTCCAATTCCGATTGGTCTTAATTCCATTAACTATCTACGTGTTCTTCGTTGGTTTCAGTTAGATCAACAATGCATTTTACGTTCTACGGCTTTGCCTTTGTAGCGGATTAGCTACCTAACTAGCCCGACTGTACTCAGAAACCTCAGTGGCGATTTCTCCTAGTTAGTACATCCCACTGAAGTAGCAAAGCTTTACAAGAAACAGACGTATCCAGGGGACGCTTTTATTCTAGGCATGCATGGCCTGGAGTTTAACAAGGGAGGAAGCTTAGTCATTCAACATGGCGGATTAAGTAAAACGAGCGGAGGCTTTTGATTGGCCATTGACTGTGTGTCCTCACACGCGTACGCGAAGTTGAACGACCGCACCTTCAAGTCACGCTGTGTGCTCATGCGATGACGTGCCCCACACCTTCAACTCCATTTAAACAAATATTATCCGTTTTTTATATTTTAATCATCTTCATAGCTCATTTCGTCTATCTTCGTCGATTTTTCTCTATCAAATATTTTATTTACACAAGGTGGAAATATCAGCAGCATCACGCCAATCTCCTGCAACCTATTAATGGCGAATATTCTGGGCAGTAAGACCGAACGTGTTCCTCGGTATCGTCTACCTGAATTACCCACTTTTCTCCAGTACTTTGTAAAATAACGTCTTGGGCAATTTTTCCTTAGCCTGAATTAATAGACTTCTTAAAGATGAAATTGTAGAGTGCTGGGCCTTGTCCAAAGCTCTATTACTAATCTCATCTAACTGCATCAGTGGGAGTATTCGGATGAAAGGAAGTGGCATTGTAAGCCATAGGGGGAAATTATTCGGGAAGCCAGATTTGACTATCTCCGGCATCAAATTACTCAGAAATTTTGCGATCCAAAACGAATACCACGGAGCAAATTATACTCGATTATGTGAATTTAATGACTGTAAGGGAAACAAGATTCCAGACATTTTAATCTCAATTTTTACACTATTTTGATTCCCAAAATTTCATTTTTATATCTCTTATTCAGATATATCATTGTTACCAATTACATATATTTCGTACTACAATGAATATTAATGAACGGAAATCATAGGCTCTGTGAATTCCTTTTGAATTTTATCAACCTGAAAGTAACTCTAAGTGTCAAAATAATTAATAGTAAGCTATTTTTCTTATTTAATTTTGTTATTGATGTCATCGTTACTTTTGATGGCTTTCCAATAGACAATTAATTATTTAACTTTTAGGAACAAGGAAATAAAATGCTCCGATCGAAGAAATCCACAAACGATTTCAATTTAAGTTTATTTAAAATGGTTAGGCAGAGTACTCTAAAGTGGTCATAACAGTTTAAAAGCAACGATTTAGTGACATGTGAAAAGAGATGGTACGTTTTTCAGAGAAGTCTTGTGAAAACATAACATTTTAGCATGTCAAATATAGAGGCCTCTCGACCAATCAGTGGCCAAAGTCATTATGAGGTTACCATGCTAGAAAGTGCCTATAAGGATTAAGTTCCACGTCATACATTACGCACACGACATTCAAGACGCCAGCCCGTCATGTTAAATAAACGTGTTCCACGGTATGGGTCTGTTTCTTCTATAGCTTTGTGGTGGTAGTTTAGCTAATTCCAGGAGACTTACCAGCTAGGATAATCGGCTGTAGAAATTTCTGAGTATGGTCAAGGCTTACTAGTGTAATAATCCTCTACAGTCCCAAACACTCATTTTCAGTCAAAGATAATTTCTATACAAATTTATAACCGATGTTTGTCTAGAAATACCAGTAACCTCATTTCATTTCTCTTTACTTCTTTACAACGAAATCATCAGCTATTTACATAGGAAATTGGAAGTATTTTTAACTTACTTCAGTTGAATCGAAAGAAGATTTCTTGGCGCGTCTGTTGTATTGAATGATGTACTCACTTTCAAAAAGATCCTGAATCCATGCAAGCAATTGCAATAGAAGCAAATATTAGCAAACTGCTGAACGTATTAGCATTTGCAAATCTCTCCAAAAATAATTTCAACATGGCAAAACTTACTGCGGTCTGGCCAACCTCAACCATTACTAGGGCCACGACAGAGCATTTAGATAATTAGTATGTATTAAAAATGAGCACCAGAATACAATGAACTAAAAATAGAACAATCCAATATGTGTTGTTAACATGAGATTAAGAAGCAGAAGAACAGTTTTAATATTTTGTTTCACTATTCATTACTTTCGCAGTCTGGTTTCTCTATCATAGTTCAACGTCTCATAACCAAATGTACGTTAACGTTCAAGTCTCATAAAGGCACTATCGACCATCTCAAAATTAATTTGATAGATCTCAGCATGTCTAGCTGAGTTTAATTCTAGTGAAGATAACGTAAGAAGAAATAAATTCAAGTACCGATTGATTTTCTGAAACCAGAGTTCAAGAAAATACTTAAAAACACCAGGATATTACATTCCTCCTTTATACTTGTGGCCGATTTCAAGGCTATATTCCTGCTTGTGTAAGGAGAAAATTGGATGTTGGCCTCGAAATTCAACAGAAAATGGGCATTTTATTTTCATTCCCTTCGCTTAAAGTATGCATGTGTTAGCAATACGAAGAATCCATATATAAATATGATGTCATGAATGGTTAATTTCTCCACTTGCTGTGGCAAGTGCATTTAATGATGTCTTTACATTTGAGTCAATAAAAGGGATATACTTTTCTTGAAAGGCCTACGGATTTACGTTATAAATAAATAAATAATTACCGAGAGCTTTCACTTTATTAACGCTAACCTGCTAACTCACCTGGAGTAAAAACAATTTGATTTAGCCATTTTGCGAAAATCTGCATTAAAGTTGGCCAGACCGCAGTAAGTTTTGCCATGTTGAAATTATTTCTGTTTGAGAAAAGGCAGGTGTTTCCCTCATTTTTTAATGGGAAAAGTGGACAGAAATAAAATGACTACTCACTCCTCACCGAGAAAATGAAGCACCTTATTCCGCCTTTTGAAATCATTCGATAAAGTTATTATTTAATAGAAATGAGATTTTTTAGTTACTCTGACTTAAGTCACTCATTTGTTGACAACTCGATGTAAGCATATAGGTTCAAGCATTCAAATGTCAAGATGGATTGAATGAATAATCCTCTATCCAATTTAAAATAATCTCATGTTGAGAAAATTGTTGAAACATTCCCACTAGCTCTCCAGTTTTCCACCATCTCATTCTCCTTTTTGGTAGTTTCTGTCACTCCCGTTCCTCTACCCCCAAACCCAAAACTTGATATTTTAATTTGGAAAAGAATTTTGATACATATAATTTTTAATAGGATTATTAAATGTGCCAGAGATTGGAAGCGTTAACTTCATTGTTGGGACCAATCTCTCAATTTTATTATCTTACTCTTTTCCATGCCTCTATTCTTTCTCACTTTAGTATTGATAAATTCCGTTATTTTTTTCATGAATAATGATTACAAGTAGCAACATAGTAGAAATCGTGCACATGGTTGATTTTTCTAACAACTAAGAGATTTAGGAATATCCAAAGCAAAAAATAAATCCAAAGAACGCTTGGACTAGATTTAAAAAAATAGCTGCAAGTGAAAATTTGATTATTCTTTGCCTCAAATATACACTTTGCTCTTGCTGCTAAATCAATTTCTAACTTATTTGAATTAAAGAAAACATTTGCTTTAGTTAGTAACTGTAAGAGCTAAGGCTGATTCTGGGGCTATCACAAAAATAAATAAATCACTGCTTTAAAATCAGAAGACCAAGAGTAGAGTGCACCGGATTTATATTCTGCAATGTTGATAGAAGTTTGTCAGAGAAAGTCGGAAAAATTGGAAGAGAGGGAATGTTGGAGAGCAAGAATCGCCATACCCGTCAGATTTATCACCTGCGGCAAGCTAATTTAATTGATATCGGTAAAAAATGCGGACATTTTGGAGATTCTTTTATAACTACGACGATCAAAAATGCAGTTGCAGTAGGCAGTCGGGAAAAATATTCTACGCTCGGTTCTTAGCAAGGTAATATATAAGAATGTTAAAAGAAGAGCCCATGTTGAACAAAAAGAAGAGGAAGAAAAAATTCACAATTTAATTCTGACATTGTAGTTCAGATTAATGGAGATAGTTCGCAGTTTCACGCTCGAATGAACCAGCGTTTGATATTTTAGAACTGTCCTTCCTCTCCCAGTCCCTTGAGTCTCTAAAATTCTTATTGACGGATTTTCGTCCTTATTCATTTAAATCAAATGGCAGGCTTTATGATAGTTATCATTAGCCCTTTAGTTGACTTCAGGCATTACAGTGGAGAGTAACATCGAAGTCACAAAAAGTAGAAAGGGGGAACAGAAGAGTGATTCGCAGATGTAAAAAAGACAGACACAAAGGTAGAGAAAAAGGTAAGGTAAAGTGAGTACTAAGGAAGTGTTTGAATATGACATACAGTGGGGTCATGGTAGTTTGAAGTCAACTGCCGGTTTATAGACTTTTTTGCCGTATGAGTATACGTTGTCCAGGGTGCACAACGTAGAGGTAAGTCCATCGCACACCCCTCGTTCTTATTCATAAATGTGGTTAAACTTGATGGCTAGCATATTTTAAGTAAGTGAGAAGACATAACTAGAATAAACGGATTACATTTTAGTGGTGCTAACAATTAGCAAAAAATGCTAGAAATGTATTGAAAAACTAAGTGCATGAGAACCACATGACTGGCTGAGAAACGGCAGCAGAATTAGCAGAGTTTAAAAGTCCACACTGTCGGTAGTCATTTACAGTGTCATTTTAACTAATCCTAAGACCATTTAATTAACCACTCTGCTTTGTCTTGTTTAGCTTAGTTAGTGGTAGCGTTGATAAAATCCGAAATTTTTAGGCACGAATGAAAACACTATACTTGATTCAACTTATTGGGATAAATAGAATAATTATTAATTAAATTATATCGAATTCGCATTTTAAATAGAATTGAAAATTTAATGTTTGATTGAATCTGCTCGAATAAATGCATCCTTCTAAGATTGTATGGATTTTGCGAATGAGGGGTTGGACCAATCCCATCCTAATTTTGATGGAGCTTTAGTCGGCAGAAGCTTTGATTAGTAGCTTTGATTCAGACTTATTTTTTCACTTGGCAGATTAGAATGTATTCTATTCTTTTCAATAAAATTTTAGAGAGCTATTTGCTTGGCCATTAATATTCTCGCATATTTTGTCAATTCAAGGCGTATGGTAGAAATCAAATTGACTTATTGTCAGTATACAGCATATGCTAAAAGTTGTCAATGTCATATCTTTATGCAGAAAGCATTACTATTATCATTATCTTTTGTCCAAAGTTTAATATAATTCAAAACATTTCCATCTTTTTTCATTGAAGTATTTTTTATTTATTTTCATTTTGCTCTAACGCCGCAACTTGTTCTAGTGGTCATTTCAAACACCCATATTGAAGTCCGTCATCATTCAAACAGAAAATATACCAGTAACTAAAACAGCAATATAAATATGTTCGAAGCAGTTTTCAGATACTTATATCCTAGCATTAGACAAAAGTTAATTCAAGCTAATTTTAGACGACTTTGGCATACAGAATTATGGGAGTAGAAATCAAAGGTAATAAAATATTTGACAAAATCAGGTTATTTACAAATGATCTTTATTAAACATATTTAAGGAAACAGTGCATTCATTTGGTCATTCTTATTAAGGTGGAATGCAAATTTAATTAGCTCTAGCTTATTTAACCACCCAGGCATTGATTGCTAGTAATCTTATCGCACAATTTTGACCTTGAGATAAGTAAGCTGAGTTATCTTGATGTGAAGATTTTATATTATAACAGCATTTAACTTAATCTACTTTTAGCAGAAAAGTTGCATCTAACACGTGATATTAGTAGCTATAAATAGCTTTTATTTCAATATTGACTAAGTGTAGAAGGCATTCAAATTTGGAGATTTCAGTTGTAATCCCAAATTGTCTGCATAAATCCGCTTGACCTCGAAGTCTTTAGCTCCCACTTCATTGAATTTTTGAAACATTTTACCAAGCACGTCGATTCATGTGGTGGATAAAAATTGTAATATGTATATTAGTTTGGAAAATTAAAATTTTATATTGTGGGCTCTTTCTTCTTGCCATGTTGATCTGATTATTAAGTAGAGCATACATTTGAAGGTTGTATGTTTGTAAAGGTTGGGCCAAATCTATCTGTAGAATTGCAGGATCGTTGATTGGTCGAATATATCAAAAAATTGTATTCAATTATTACTTACCACACATCTGAATGTAAGTTTTTTTCACTCAGTGTACACTTTGTTGTTTTGTTCAACTAAATTTACTTTCGCTTTCCGTCAATATATTGTATGCAGTAGTTAAGATACATAACGTTTTATCTAACTAACTAGATTGAAGATAGGGAATGTTTCTTCGTCTCTAAGTACTCGGATTTCGTTACTACACTAACTAGTAAGGGTTCAAAATATCTTTACTTAGAACCTAAGGAGGTGAAGGGCGCAGGGGTGCGTCCACTAATGCACTTATTTTATAATTAGTTAAATTGCCTGACTAAGGTTAATAAAATAGTTTTGTTTTCAATATATTGTCACCAGAGTTCATCAGATTGCATCAGGCCTATAAATTAGGGGGCCAAGATAATCCTCAATTTTAATTTTTGACTGAATTTGCTAACCGTATTGGTTAATATCGGATCAGGTATAATGGGAGCTTATTGAAGACGCACGGCAAAGATATTTAGTAAATCTAACTTTTAGAGAATTTTCCATATTAAGTGATAATTTCTTACGAGAGTCACTACACTAAATTAACTCGAAGTGTTTTATTATAAATCATATTTCTGCACTCATGATTTAACATTTGGAGAGTAATGCAGCAAGCCAAATCATTTTTATCTGACAATACTTAATTATGCGGTGAATGTTTACTTTTACAGATTTAATATGACTGCATTATTCTGTAATTAAATTAGGTCGATTGAATTTTGATGCTATAGAAATTTACTTTAAAGAGTCTTAGACAAATTGAGTGCTTCAGTCTAGTTTTTATTAATTATTTAATAAAGACTAAAGGCGGCGATTTATTTCACTAGTTAAATATTTTAAGACCAGAAACTGTGATAGAACTCACCAAAACAATTATTTTAATTTATCGAATGCAATCTTTTGCAATTTTTTGGTTTTTCTTCAATTGGTTGGTAAAATGCAAAGGCATGCTTGGAAGTTCAAGGAGGAAATGAATATTTGAGGATATTCTCAGATGCGAGTAATGCCTGCATAATGCATATTCAATCCCAGTGGTTAGAACATAGTTTTAAATCTATTAAATTTAGGACTATTATTTTTCGAATCTTCTGAGTGCACAGCTAAAACGATGATATTTTTCGTAAATTTCAATTTATTATTAACAATTAAAAACCAATTTCAGTGCGTTTGAAATAAATAAATATTTATTTGTCAAGTTCTTGATGCTATAAATATTTTAACATGAAGTAGTGCAATTTTACTTTTACGTTTTATATAAGAAGCCCAAGAGCATTTTTCTAGCATATCTGCAGTTGAGAGAATATATGACAAGATTTCCTTGTCAAAGAGATTATTTTTTGAAATGTCAAATTGTTTTTCATTATATGAAACAAACATAATAAATAATTTATGGTTTTATGGAATGTTTGCCCATCTTATAAAAATTTAAGCTTGAACTTACCTATCATCACTGAGCTGGTTTAATAAATTTCAAATCTAATTTATTCAAATCGCATTCGAATCTTTAATTAAGAGAATAAAAAACGTCTGATCTATATTAAGATCAAAACGCAAATAATCGTGAAACATGCTTAATAATTTATTTATAAGAAATTTGAAAAAAAGTGTTTTTTAGATGCAAGCAGCTTTAAGAGAAACAGAGATGTTTTATTTCCAATCAAAAATTATAAATTAAAATTCTCTTCAGCAACATATTTTTAAATTCGTATTTAGTAAAGACAATTGATGTGCTGTTTCAATTGAGATAATTTAAAAAATTAAATTAATTGACGTTTATAATTTTTTTATGTTGACGACTATGACATTTAAATGTACCATTTTTGTAATTTTTAACAAGTCTGATTTAATGGCTTGCATATTTAACAAGTCAGCGGTGGCCACAAAACCTATGACAAATAGTTACTGTCGGTTATCATTATTTTGAATAAATATTAATTTTGCTAACAATTAGTCGAAATACTCGAAATACGTCCTCAAAATTTATGAAATTGTTTGCAAAAAGGCTTTCCACCAAATTCAAGCTCATTGTTCGGCTAAAATGTAGATGTGTATTGCAATTTTATTCGTCATTGATCTTCTTTTGAATGACAGAATACGAATAAATGGTAAATAAATATGAGCGTCATAAATATCGATACTATATACACTATTTATAAACAGTCATAAAATTTTATATTCAGAAAGATATGTTTTAATACCATCAAATAACCGCATCCGATATATTTAAATTTTTTGACAAATACGAGTGAAATTTGTGAAATTAAAAATAAAATTGAGTTCAATTCTAACATAAGAGACTTTTAAGTCAATTACCATTGTACTTAATTAATTACGGGGTAAATCAAAGGTACTTTTAAGCCCAAACTCTGACACAGTCAAAATATTCCAAAATTCAATAGTAATAAAGGCCGTTATTTTCACTAACGTGTAGCATAATTTAAAGCAAACTTACAAAAGTAATTTCAACTGAATCCAAAGGTTTTAACATAAACTCTAACAATTTTTCGATAACAAAACTGCTTGAAATACGAGTTTCCTAGATATCACTGCCTATTTATTTCAGTAAGTTATGCACAGACTGTAGGGTAACTTCAAAAGCATTAAAAAACCCTTTTGCATTTATTTGCACTTAACTTTACTCTAGAAAATATATCGGTCCAGAAACAAACCAACGTGAAATCTTTATGAATATTAAATTTTAGGTTACATAAATGCAAATTTATTCAGTTATATCCTATTTGTTAATTAAGTAAATCGAAAAAAAACACTCAAATCACCTAATTTTTAAAAATATATAGAAGTGGCAAAAATGATTTAAAGCCGAAAATTTTAAAGATTTATTGTAAAATTTAAAATGAAATTTTGCCCGTACAACGAGTTAATAAAATTTAGAAAAAATTCAAATTAAACTAAACTATTTAAACCATATACAAACAAAAAACATTGTTAGATTATTAATAAATTAAATAAGCTCTAATTTTGCGGTCAAATATTAAATCAAAGCTCTAAAAAGGTGTTATTTTAGTTTCTAATTTAATAAAAAATCCAAATACAGCTTTTGAATGAATTAGAAAATAATATTTTTACAGCTTTAGATTTGCAGATAATAATTTCAAAATAATATAAACGAATTGCTTCATTGGTTAGGTACTTCGAATATAACATTTATCATATTCAAAGTGAGATTTGGTTTTTACGATACTTTGGGCAAACATAATTTATGACTATATTAGATTAAAGCTGAGTTGTCGGAGTTTAAACGAATGTATCAAAAAATGGGATGAGTAACAAGCCACAAATAAGCATTTTTTATGGAAAAAAACATTCAAATGTCCTATTATATTGAAAGATAAAATTAATTATACTTAGCCCACTAAAGAAATTTTTAGTGAACTTCCTTCTGCATTGTAGGACATTTTTATTTTTCTATACTTAAGATTTGCCAAGATGTCTTGCATAGTAAATATATTTAAATCACTACAATTGCCTTAATTTTAAGATTGTTGATTGCTAAACGTAATCGCTTCATTTTCTCTTCCACTATTTGAAGTTTACTAAGCTTAATTAAAGTTGAAAAGTTGGACTTTTCATGTGCTTAAAAAATTTTAACTAAAGTATAGCATCATGTGTATTATTTCGATCTTTAAAACATATTTAAGGATAAGAGCACGTTAAACAAAATTATAGGAGAACTAAAAATATACAGCTTCAATGCTTTGTAACGCATAATTTAACCAACAATTGAAATTTGAGTTCGTAAAAGTAATCTAATTAAACAAGAACGTTTTCTCCTATTTCAATTTCTAACGCTTAACTCTGAATATTATACAGGTAGCGTCGCATGCTTATTTACTTAAACCGCACTAATAAAATTTAGACTTTAAACTTTATCTAATAACATTGATCGATTATTAAACATGCTAAACAGTTCTAGCTTTAAATCCGAATGTCATAGACTTATTAACACCACAATTAGCGTTGCCAAAATCATATTCCTTTACCAAATATATACATAACAGGACAAACCATTTTGATAGAATTCAGCACGTTAGGAATAGGAAGAAAATGAAGAGTATTGTTATGGTCGATAATTTTAAACGTGACAATTATTGACTGTCAAAGCAGATAGTGATTTTGAATTTATGGCCCTTTCTTCATCAACATTATGCCGCATTCTGATAGTTTGTAGCATTCTCTTCTGAACTTGTCTTCTTGCAGGCTTCCGCCGTTTACAATGAAGGCACATATATGTCCATCTGGAGATGGTCTGTCTTAACAACCACCGGAATCGTCGGCCCACTAGACCATAGATAAGAAAATTACTGGCAAAGTTGAGAAACGCTGTAAATAATGCGATTGCGTAAAGTGACTGTGCTCCTTTTGGCTCATCTTCGTTTTTCCATATTATTTCATGAAGTTGATAGAAGAAATATAATGCCGTTGGCGTCTCGCAGACAATAAATACACTTATTACACAGATGAGCATAGCCGAAATATTCCTCGCTTGGTGTGATCTCCACCTTTTCCTCAGCTGAACAGTATAAGGGTCATTTCCGGTGGAATCATTTTGCTGTCGATAATGGTCCAGGCGCCCTAATCTTGGTGTGGGGGGTCTTAGATGCCTATCATTCTTTAGTGGACATAAGCGATTTTCCACTTGTACTTCGGATGAAATTTCGGGCGACACTCGATGAACTTGTGGGGATTTGTTGTCAAACTCCTTTAACATTTCAACACTTTGTAGCTTCCAAATAAGGTAAATATTCACGAAAAGGAGACAAAGCAAAGGTACTATGAACGTGACAATCTGATCAAATATCTGTATATAGACTTGTGAAAACATTTTATACCAGGGCTGGTTTACAAATATAGGTACGCAGGTATCACAGGGCAAGCTATCATCATGATAACAGAAGTCAAGTATTAATATGGGCAATTTTATGAATAAGCCAACCAAAATGATTAAAATCTGAATACGTTTAGCATTTGAGACGGTGCAGATTCTAGCTGATTTGAAGGGATACCTAAGGGCTACAAAACGGTCAATTGAGATTGACACGATGGTATAAGCTTCTGCAAACTTGAACCAAACAAGAAGAAAGAGTATGGGTGAATCGGCCTTCCGAATAGCATGTATGCAAAAAGAAAACCATCTATGTTTATCATAGAGCAATGGCACAATATAATAAATGGCATAAAATACTGAGAGTGTAAGATCCTGAGAGGCAAGCACCAACATCAAGTAACGAGCTGTATTTCTTTTAGTATCAGATCTGAGAACGCAGATTGTGAGAATGTTAGCCGGTATTCCAAATAATACAAGGCCCAAGCATACATAAGCCACAAGTATAAAATTAGGTCCTTCAACGTTGACTACACAAATTGGTGTGGAATCATTAAAAAACAGTATGTCTGTTGAATTATTATTATTCGATGATAGAGTTAAGGAACCATAATCGCACGTTGAATTTTAGTTATACGTACGCCCTTTGTGACTGGATATATTTCCTGCATTTTGATTCGTTCCTTAGGTTAGATTTAATGCCTACTAAAGACAAGAAGATCCAATCAGAAGTGCAGTAGCATTATAGTCCTAATGAAACAGCCTATTGTATAAAGGAGAACAGATTTATTTTTATAAAAAAAATAGATTTAGAATATTTGAGGGCAATTAACGAAGAGGCCAGTGCATTCTAAGAATTGTCATTTAGCTAATTTCTGCATAACTGTAACGTTCTAACATTAGGTGCTCATATTCAATCAAAATGTTTCCAGCGCATTTAAGCTCGTCTTCCCGATATTAGTTAATGTTTATAATTTTCAATCCAATCGTGTGATATCTTTCACAATAGACCGAAAAAGAAGAAGCCATTATTTATAGAAATTAATTTAGACTTTTCTAAACAGACAGTCGTGCCATGATAGTTTGAAGTCAACTGCCGATTTATGAACTTTTTCGCCGTATGAGTACACGTTTCCCAGGGTGCACCACATGAAGGTAAGTCTATTGGACACATCCCCCCCCATTATTCATAGAAATTAATTAAAAATTTCCTAATTTTGAGTAAAATGAAATTTGTTAATGATGATTCTAAAGTTTCCAATTATAATTCTTCTTCTAATATAGTAGAAATCTCCACTAGCGTTTTGGTCAAAAATTAAATTGGCTAAGTGAAAATCAAATCTTTTTCACTATCTTTGAAATAATTATACGTATCTGCAGCAGCTTTTGCTAGCCTTAAATCATAATGATAGGGGATATTTTTAGATTTGTCAAAGTTTAAATGAGCGAGATTCTCTTTAAGACAATTTAATTACCTTGTTAGTCAAGTAAAACTCTACTTGCTATTAGAATTTATTAACAGGAATATAAACATATTGTTGTATTAAAATAAATATTGCATAAATATTTTCCAAATAATAGAAATCCCACAGAAACATTTATGTGGAATTAATAAAAAGCCGTCGTTTGAAGACGATACACTAATTAGTGGGTCCAATATATCCAAGAGTTTAGTGGAATGATGAGATCAGACATTTAAGTTCCTGTTTGAATTTATCAAACCTCCTACTACAGTACAAAAAATAACAATTATATATAGAAAGCATAAATCTATTGTAATAGCCTAATTTGAATTAATGACCTAAATAAAATAACAGGAAAAAGCCTTACCATTAATAATTCGTAACAGAATTGTTTTATCTAAAAAGTTCCTGAGGAATGGGATAATTCATTATATTTTTTTGTTGGGCTATAGCAATAATATTTTTCAATGCGTTTTGAAGCAATCTTGCTAAATGAGCTGCATTTATAGAATTCGAGGATGCCATATCATAGAGAGGTCAAATGCGTGATGGTTGCCTGTCACTGTGCTTAAACTTGGTTTGGTAGAAATGCGGCAAAAGATTGGATAACTTTACGATGGCTCACTTACGTTTTAACACATGATGAAATGGCGAAAGTGGTGATGTCTTTAACGTGAGTTCTCTGTGAGTTCAGTATCTGTTAAAAGATAAAAGTATCCCCTCTGTGTATCTCGCTCTTGTAGTTTGACAGGTTCACATACTACACTTTGCATTTCCTGGTCCATTTCAATTAGAAGGAGGTGAGGAGAAACATTAATGAGACCATGGTACATAACTTAGAATGTGCGGAAAGAAGCTGACTGCTATCCATTGACAAAACCACTTTTCTGGTGGAAACTGTTATTGGTAGTACGAGATGAGATAACACTTCAACCAATATAAGATATGAAATTTTAAAGACCAATTTAGACGGATAAAAATAAGAGCAAAGCAAAGAAATATGTTTTAATTATTTATAACAGCGTTCTTGTCGAATGAGAAAATGCCCCTTTTAGATGCATGCATCGAATTAAGTACAACAACGTTCAGTCGTGCCTTTTTTCAACACTAATTTGGTTTGGAAAATTTTGAAACAATGAAATCCCACTCTTTGCCGTAAATAATTTTAAATTAAATTATGCGCACAGTATGCATATTCAGGCTCTCCGATAGGCAGAATAGGCCTGCATCCTTAGGTGTTCTAGTAAATGATTGTAGCAACGTAGTATTTTTGGCATAAACCCAAGAGGACAATTTCTACGTACAATCATATTAGAGGTAATGAGTGCGTAGTTTCAGAAGATGACAAGTTGAAAAGGTCAACATTCTTTTACTTAAAATAGTGATATTTAAAAGCAATTGAAAACGATTAACTGCAAAGTAAATTATTCTATAGTAAAGTGTGCACAATCAATAGAGAATGCAGTTGATAAATTAGTTTCAGCGTCATTAGCCTCACTAATGTGAATAGGAGGGGCACAAATTACTATCAATAGGGAAAATCGAGAAAAGCAGCTCCGAAATGTAAAATCCGATCGTGAGGTTTAGTTGGGTTTATAAGTAATTACCGAAAGAGACACAACCAGATGCTTCTTTTTACCAAATCCTCCTCTTATGGATGCTGATCGAAAAATTGCGACTTTTGCTAAAATAGCCTTCTCCCATTACATATTCTTGAGGCTGCATTCCATGCTGAACCCTTTATTCCTGTTAATTTAGTATTGGCTTGAATGTGGTGAGCAAAAACCTCTCCAAAAATGATTAAAATTCAAATAAATGGAAATTAGTTATTTGAATACTCATGAATAGAAACCTTCTTAAATAGCATTCTCCCGAAAAATTATTCAGCAAAATTGCATTATGTAATGCGCCTAGAAAATTATGGCGATGAAAGGCTTGTATGACTGGAACCCTGAGAAACAGACAAGCGAACTATATTCTAATCGTAGTAATAATTTTAATTGACGTCAATTTATCAAATTGCACTTGGTTAAAATAGATGAAATATTTGAACCCCTGTTTGGGAAGTTTTAACTAATTAAATACTTTTATAAGATATAAATGAGATGGGTTCGATCACCAGCTGTGAGACAGGATTAATGAGCTCTACTGAGTATGTTTGAGTTGAGCACTTCTCTGTCAAAATCACGCATCTTGTTTAATATGAGGTAGGATGCTTCGACTTATAGGGGATGGGTGAACTATGGTTGAAAGATCAGGTATCACAATTAAACGAAAAACTTATAAATACGGAAAATCACTTGCACAAATTTGTCATTTGATCCTGAAAATGAAAAGATACAATGTTCTAAATCTAAAATAAATTATTAAAATAAAAAATTAAATTAAATTAAAATAGCAAATCCAAGTAATAACTATGGAGGTGATCATGATTGAATTAAATTACCAAATATCTTTAAGCAGTTATAAAGAACTAAAGGGCCAAAACATGTTTTAAATGAAATGTAAAATAAGTGGAATGATTCGCACAATATTTAATTTGAAGGTTTTTAAATAAACTCTGTTCCCTGATTTTTACCACTCATATTATTATTTTTGTTATTATTTCGGGCGAAAAAAACTCATTTCTCCTTTTGATAATTGAGAGTTTATTAGCAAAATGGCGCTAGAAGCACTTTAAAAGGAAATCAGAAAGTTTCTAAGGAGTAGGTCGGAATTCAAAGCCTTACAACATCTGGACTCTGAAATCGTCGAGATATCTGAACTTTAATTTCCTTTCTTCAGCTTTTAGGTTTTTCCTTAGCATCGGCATATTAAAATTCCGGGTGGCATGTTTGTTATCCAGCTTCATTTACACACCAGACATCTGTTGGCCAAGAACTTCTATTAGTTTGTGGAAGGTCTGCCAGCCAGTATCATCTCAATTCAGACATATTTGCAAAGAGTGGATAGCGTCGGAAATCAACGACAAACGTCCTTTTTCTCACATCCTTAATTTGTGGTGCTGTTCTAGAAAGTGTGGATAAATTTGATTCAAGGATTCTGCATCTAAATCATCCATTGGTTAACCCCTGTTCCACATTTATTTTCAGCTGCCTAGCCCACCTCATTACATGAGAAAACTAAAATTTTTCAGTTATTAGAAATTATGTTTTAGCGAATGTACGTCTTTTCTTGATAGTCTTGTTGGAAAACTTAAGTGAACGATGCTTTAATTGTGCCACGAGGTTCCCCAGTGGAATTTAATCTGCCTGTAAGTAAAAACTTCCATGTAATCGGCTATACAGGACCAACCCTTTAGGTTTTCACTATGAATTCGCAGTGGACAACAGCAGACAAACCGCAACTAAAAATCAGTTTAATAAACGCATCAATTAGTTTTGATCTCGTTTAATTTGAAAGTATTCTTAAGCTTAAAACGGAGCTGGAAACTATTGCCTGCCTTTTGGTCTTCTTACTATAAAATCACACAGTATAATCGGCTATTCCTTTATCAGTCACAAGGGAGCCAAGATTAGTAAGCCAACTCAATAAGTCTTATGTTTATCTAACTGTAGATATGATAGTTCCAGACTTGGAACTAATTGCATCTAAATGGCAGTTTTTCATAAGCCGTTTGTAGGGTATATTTTTCTATTGTCGGTTTCAGCATTTCTAATGGGATTTGTGCTTTACCAAATGATCCAGTGACCTCCTGCAGAACTCAAGTCTGGTTTCAAATCCAAGCGAGTTTTACGAACTTATACCATTTTCAAGATGGAAACTCTATGTTAACTGGTGTAAAACTGTTTTCTGTTTCTTGTTTAAAGTCTTTATCAATTGAAAAAAAATCATTTGGCCTTTTGGGGCGTCTAGGGCAGTTGACTATGATCTAGGCCAGATTTACCTTATATAATCCTATTAAGATAGTAAGGGTTGATGGCGATTAAATGCTTTCTTTAAGTCATCAACAAACAATGGCAGTCGATCATTTCTTAACTACTGTTCTTACAGCATTAATCACATGTTGGTAAAAATGTTAGCTAGAAATTTCTGCTACACACTTGATAACTGTTCACCCATATATGCATTGAGCTTTTCAAGGGTGATTGATGCGAATTATTTCCACATCGTAACAATAAGGGAAATGGTTTGGTTTGCCTTAGTTAACTGTATCAGTGATTTCTTCAGTATTCACCTATCCTCCCAACAATCGTCAAAAGACTTATAGTGAGGCGGCATCTAGTGGCTATTTGAATTATTTAATAAGTTTAACACATAAGTCATTAACTCTGAAATTTTAAAAAGTTCCCTTTCTGTTCTTTTATGCTTCTTTGTTGTGTCGTCTTGTATCCTTAGGTCGTTCAGCAATGATCAAAATCAAATCAGATTTGTTCGACCGGTTTGCATTATGCTTAGGCGAACTGTTGAGGTCGAAGAGAAATTTACTTTTGTCTCGATTTAAAGCATGCTTATTAGGTTCTCAGTGGAACTTTTGGATGAAGTTACAGACAGACACCAACAAGGTTTATTTTCAATATGAATCTATATGAAAAGTGCATTAAGTGTAATATTTGGTACTTCGAATTACATTTGTATAGGCATATAAATAAAATGCGAACATTGATGAAGAATTAATAGGGCAACAATTGAAACGCTTAAAATGACGTGAGTAGGCCAAAAACTGTAAACACAACAGCCAAAATACAAAGATATTTTCGGAATCTGACATTAGCTTTAAAGATGAAAGAATGAATTCCCTGTTAAGTCATAAAACCTAAAAGAATTTGAACGGTCTTTTATAGCTATTGAAGAAACTTGCGCAAGAGCACATGTTTATAACTATGATTTTATTTGCAACAGCAATTTGATCACGTTAGTAGAAAAAGTGTAGCTCAAAATGCACTAGACTTTCCGATTAGCACCTTAATATCGAGAATTCGAAGTTGGCATTTAAATTAACAATTAATGCGTTGAAATATGAGTTTACGTCTGAAATAGTGAAGTAAAATAATGTTACTGGGGTACCTCTGTCTACAAGAGAATGATTTTTATGTTAATTAATAGTATTCAAATTGGACAAGGTTTGACATATTTCGTCTCCCTTTAACCTAACTATACAAAGAAATGAAGGGCTACGAGAAGGTCTGCAATTGACGATATGAACTGTGTTGACATCTGTGCTGCCCTTCTCATTACCTCACAACGATTCTTTTTTTAATTAAGCACCTAAACTCAAAGGCACGAGGCATTTCACTGAATTACTTGGTGGTTTCGTGATGCAGTTAAAGTGACCAATACCTCCCAACCAAGAGTGGGCATTTTAGAAATTCATGTGAATGCAATTTCAAAATGTATTCCAATTTAACTCAAAAGAGGCACTTTAATAGGAAGAAAGAGAATTTTACAATGTTGGCAAAGAAAGCAAACCTGATTTTCATAAGAAATTATTGATTCAAGGATGAAGGGTGTAAACGTTGCATATAACTGGCTTATTCCAGACTTCTTGGACTAAAATTGTAGAGTCAAACTGCAAAAATCGTTCGGTATATCCAAATAAGATGTCATATCCGCTGCACAATTTATTAAATCTTAAAACATACTTCTTTATTGCTATTTACCCTACACAAATAAAATTTCCGCTTTGAGAATTTTCGCTTTATAATTCTACACGTCTGTGCATTTTGCTTCACTCACACATGTTCACATAATTCTATGTTCCCATAATTGACGATATTAAAAGGTTCAGTTGCTACATTCATTTTATGGCTTTAGGATTTCTGAATTCATGAGAAGAAGGGGATTTTCGTATCAGAAAACTTAATTTGTTTGATTAGTGAAAAGAAGATAGCGTAAAAACCTAGTATTAAGGAGGAACTTTTAAGGATGGCCATACTGGTTCATGAAACTTTCAATCAGTGCATGCAAATTAATAAACACCAATTACAAAAAGTGCCTTTTTTAGCAGTTGTCAAATTGATACATAAATATGACCATTTTTAATTGTGGGAGTCAGGTGATGAGTGAAAAAGGGGAAGAGAATCAAAAAATCTAGTTTGGATTTAAATTCATTAAGTCTCAGATCGAGCCAGTGAGCATTTCAACAATCCACGGTGAAAGAATTATCTGAAGTTTGTCACATATTCTATATGTTTTATTTCCTCTTAAGCTTGAGTTTTACTCAATTTTTAAAGTCCATGTTGGGGTAATTTGTAATGTTTCTATGCTCTTTTCTTGGGCACTATTTTATTTTCTAATATATTAAATTTTTGCCAACATTTGCAAAAGATCAAAGAAGGTTACTCTTCTTTTGTCAGTAGACAGTAATGTTACATCTGCTATTAAAATGCAATGGTGTTATTGCAATGAACTAGCATAGCATTCAGGAGTTGAAAGTAGTGTCAGAAAATTCAGCCTTCAGTAAATTTGAATAGAACCGATATTTGTCCTGTTCTACTGCGCTTAAAACTATTGCATAAATTAGATGTTGAATTTGTCTGAGACACATAAAGCATCATTTTCAGAATTGAGGCTGATGTTTAAGCACAAAATGAATAAATATTAGTTGTTTGTTTGAAATTAGTTCTTAAATAATAATAGTTAATTTGAGCAGAGAAATGAAATACATTAAAATGAAGTGCTTGTAATCGTATGTAGTTTTAAATAAAAAATTACTTTGAGCAAATAAAATTTGGCCATAGTATTTGTTCAAGATGCTTGAATATATAGGGCACATGCTCGTTTTGTTAAATTTATAGAAAAGTTGGCATTTAAAATGGTATGACGTTCTATGTTTTTGCTTTTGAAATAAAATAAAAATCAATTACAGCTCCTTCCCCCTATATTCTTTAATTTCCCCGCAATTTGACAACGTATCGGCTCCTTTCCCTTACAACTGCAAACAACCATTTTACTGGACACTGAGTCTTTTCGCTACTATCTTTAAACTCCTTCTCTTGCCACTAATGCTGCCCACAGTCTTCACTTTGTCCTTTTATTGGGTCACCTTTTTTAAATCATTTTTCTTCCTAGTGGCATTTAGCTTAGGCGAACGAATGATTGGCATTATTTAAGATAAGTTTCGAGACAATATTATGAGGTATTGTTGGATGTATTTTTACTAATAGAAATTACTAGTGCGATTCTATTATATTTGCCATATAGCTAGCCACAAAAGTCTATACCGCTATTAATTAAGATAGTTTCACTTATTCATATTATGTTCGGTCGTCCATTACGCTGCCCCATATGGCAAAACTCATTTAAAATGTTGGTAATTGACACAGTTTCACGAGGCAATTAATACGATTTCAACTCACTACAGTGCTATTTTACACGAGTTGGAAATTACTTATCGCGCAGGTATGCAATGCCTTGTCCTTATTTTCATATAGGCGTAATTTCACACACCAGGGTTATAAAGGAAGGTAAAAACGTTATACGCAATATGGAATCCTTGGAACCTTCCCACGGTATTACATAGCTTACTACCTCAATGAAAAAAACATTAGGCACTCACCTGCCTCAAGCCACGGAAATTTAATTGGTGCCAACTCGATTTTCATTATGGCTGTTGGTCAAGCCAATATTTGCATTTCTGTGTCCGGTTCGATTAATTTCATTCTATCCTTATTTCATAAGGAACTTCAGTACACTATGCGCCTCATATTGCATAGCTGTCTGCCTGCAATCTCGAGCTCAACTACTAGTAAGTTCAGGTACGCTAACCGGTATATCGAGCTTCATTCATCTTGAAGTCATTTGGCCTACATTTTAGATTTTGCCATGTGAGCTGCTTGGAACGTAGAGAGAGACCCTTTCACCAAGGTACATCTTAAAGACATAGTCTAAGCTGATTGTCATCATTGCTAGTACTCGAAGTACACTTTTATGTTAAACGCATTAATTCAACTTTTAAAAGTCACGCATATTTGAACTTGTTGACATTTAGTACAAACGGTATATTTATCAGTGTGATGAAATAGCCATTAAGCTGCAACGCTTTTGGAATCTGAACACTAAATAAGTTGAGCGAACCTAATCAGACATGTGTCTTCTTTCTTGTCTCTCCTCTTCAAAAATACTTCATTTACCAATTCCATTTTCCAAAGTGCAGTTTCTGAGTGAAGATATCTAAAGTGTTTACGAATTCTTGCCAATTGGATTCAGCTCATAAGTTGCCTCTAGTAAGGCAATTGCGTGAAAAGGATTGTTGGCGTTTGATAACCGACTAAATGAATATTTAAGATTGACACAAGTTATTGATTAAAGGTTAAGAGACAATATGAATAGGTAAATAATGTAAAGTTAGATATTGATAGTATTGCATAAATGTGTACCTTCGGATCACGATGTATCGAAAATGAAAAGTCACTTCTCGATTTTGTTGGGACTGAGATGTCCACTTTATTATGCTGAAAGAAATTCTTTAAATGACTTCTATTGTTGCAAGAGATGATTTCAAATTTTATTCCATGTTCTTGGATGCGTTTATTTACACTTTAATCTGTTGGTTTTTTCAAAACTCAGTCATGTCGCTCAATTTAATTTACGAAGTTTCAAAGTCATGGAACCCTCGGGCATTGAAAACAAAGTGTTTCAAATTTCCGAAACTTTTAAAAGTCATGCTTATTTCAACTTGTTGATGTTTAATACAAAAGATATACTTATGAGTGTAATAACTTAAAGATATCCAACATGCTTTGTTACAGTTAGTATTATAGCCTGGTTAAGATAAAATAACGTAATATGAGGTGAAATGTAAAACATATTTTATAAGCTCAAAGATGCAACACTGACTTCATAGACTAGCAGTCCCTTCTTACTCCGCCTAAGATGTCAACCACCGCCTCCCCCTCAACACGTGAACTAATTTCATCCTTCACTCCATGCTAAGTATCTGAATAGGGAATTGAACTTCAAAAAAATATCCTAGTACTTGCTTATCTGCATGAACTCTATTGGGATGCGTAACGTTTCATTAAGAGAAAGAATATGTCAAATTTCGACTTATTCTTTCAGGGCTTTGCTAGCAAGGAGTACTCGAACAGGAAATGTGACATGGCAAAGAAACTGAAGGGCACAGAGAATGAACTACTTAATATTGCATAAATAGTTTTTGCTCTGAATTATTTTCAGACCCTTTCTTCAGCTTAGTATAATCGGCTTTACATCTGTAAATTGTTCAAACTAACGTGCATTACGAAAACCGTTTAGGTTCAGTACTGAGCTCAAATGCAGTGATTTCAATTTTTTGGTAGACAGAAGCTTTACAAATCGTTTGCTGGTATTTGATAGCAGTATATGTAAATAGAGAACAGATCTGGTTTGACGAAAAATTGAAAAATAACACAAAAATGCAAAAAAATAATCTGATCAGCAGTGTCTGCATTTTTCTTAAGAGCATTACGATGCAGAATTGTATGTGCACAAATTGCAGGCATAAGATTGCTTCGAAATTAGCCAAGCTGCCTCAGCATTATCGATGAAACTGAGAATGTGGCGTCTATTCTGATTGTGTTTCAGTGCCATAAAACTTAGTCAATCAAACACAATTGAGGATTCGCTAATAATGAAGTGAATTTTGATTGATGATCGAATGAGAGATATCTTCACTCACGATCGCGTTTGTTCCCTTCGCTAACCAAAGCACGACCGGATCCTTGAGATTAATCGCGTACGCATGCGATTTCCCTTTTAAGCTCCGTTGCGTTGTGCACTAAAAAATTTATATTTCAAGAAATTCTCATCATGTAAGTCCTAAGAACACTTTAAGAAGAATGCTGGCATGACGCTTAAATTCGCTAAACAATTAACTGATGTTAGTACCTCAGCATTCTCAGTCACATATGATGAGCAAATATTTATTTCAATTATAGCTTCAGTGTCGTATAGGTATTCCGCAATAGAACTACCCTGAGGTCACTCATTATTTGATTTCATTAATTTCACCAAATAAATTTCAAATCAATGTACAGCAAGTGTGCTGTTAATAAAAACGGACAAGTCTGCAACCTACTTACCTCAATTTTATCTGCCCTAAATCCTTATTTCACTACTATTGAAGGCGTTTGTCTGACACAATTGAGCTTTCATGAGAAGCGAGGTGATTTCAATTAAAGGAGAAGTATAAACCATGAAATATTGCGATACATCATTAGTAAATAACAAAGAGAAAAAGGAATAGAAAGGGCAATTGCTACTCTTAGAAATGTACACTGCACAATGTACAGTGAATAAGCTACCAACTGCCTGCGCATAACTTTCCCAGTTAGTGAAGTTATTCCTAACGTAAGTTGAGTGCAAATGCCTTAAGAGAATTTATTTTTGTTCCACGACTTTTCCTGGATTGTAGCTCGTTTCATCACGACCCATACTACAGCCACAAAATCAAATATGTACTCACAAATGACGCCACTGGTTTTGGAATGATGAATGGCCTCCTATCCATCTCTGGTATTCCAGCCTTTTTCCGTGGCACTGAAGGTCATTATTTCATTGCCTGTATACATATTCTACTTTGACCTAACTATCCTGCCTGATCAATCTTACTGTCGATTTTACTGCTACAATACATTTTCATCCAATTGAAATTCTAACTTACCTAACTCATTGTTTAGAATATATAATTCCCTTGACACCACTCATGCATGGGAGTTGCGTGTTATGCCTGCCTGGTGCCATTGCATTGCGAGATACAGTTCTTCAAGCATGCATAAAGTCTGTAAATTTGGAAAAGGTAATCCTTGAATGAAGTGAACAGGTTCAATTAGCGAGAAATAGAGATATACCTAGGATATTTCGATCCACTTCCCTCTGTCAAGTTTTATTTCACGAAAAGATCAGATCTTATTAACTGGAAAGAAGGCCTAATTTCATCTTTCAAGTATTTCAAACATATAAGTAATTCAAATTTTCTTGCAGATTCAATTACTAGTATGACAATATTAGGAGTCAATCGATTTAAAGTATGGAGACAGCAGGCTTCTAATGTGACTATTTTAAATTGTTACTGATTTATTAAAGGTAGCCATTAAACCTAGGATGCTGTAAATCCGTTAAAATAATGACAAAGGAAATAATCTAGGTGACAAGTATTTGGGGATTTATGGAGAATTCACTTAATTCGAGCTATAAGATTTGCGGAGGATGCTGACAAGGGAATCATGAGCAAATAAATCGGGAACATTTTGGCAGAAATAGCTGTGCTCTAATGCCACAAGAAATTACAATGGCACTAACTTGGCCATTTGCTCCCACCTCTAAGCTGTGGAATATTATATACGTTGATTTATCTTCCGAATCCCTGGAAAATAAGGTGAATCGAAGTAGGAAAACCGGGCCTAATTGAGCAAATAATGTCAAGCAACGATTATTTAACGTCAGAGCAACTATTGTGCATCCAGAGGCCAATATTTAAACTCAGTAAGATTTGTAGCACCATGCTACACGAATAAGCTATCTCTGTGGCAAAATCCTATGGTATGGAAAGGGTTTCGGAATCCGTTAAGCCATCTCAAATATATAGAAAAGCAGACGTATGGCAAATAAAGTGCAAATTGAAGGTATCCTCACAACAAATACTGTTCGTAGTTGGGTGCATTTAACGTAACTTGAATGAACATTGACAGCTGACTAGCTGAGAAGTCTACTGTACTCACGACTGCACACTACAGAATGTTCGTGTACGCAGTTTAATCGCGTTAGGATTGCCCATTCCGCAATGCTCCCCTTCTACAGCGTTTTAGGGTGGAAGAGACTCGATAATTGAGCATAATCGGCCAGTAGAGATGGAAAGGCATCCCTTCAATCACAACGAGTGCGATGTACCTCGGGTCGAGATATGCAATGAAGGATGAAGTATTTGGATATGCATTTAAGAACTTTGAAAGGTCAGTCACACAGTGGCTGTAATGGTTTCTTCATGGCATCTACTCAAAAAAACGCAGGAGCGTGTTGATAAATCTTTATTAATTTGAGCTAAGAATTGGGTGGACGGTTGTATAATGATCCTTTAATCGAGAGGAATAGGATAGGTGATCTGTAAGTTTTTTGTCTTGGAAGTCGGTAATCATTTCATCAGGAAGCCTAGGAGTTGTACCATAATAGTTCCGAAGGATAGAATCCGAGGTCTTCCTCAACGGTTTCTATAATTGCAAGTAGAATGATTGGAAGAAGTTCCGACAAATTTAATCTCGATCATGTTGCGATAATAGTAGATTCGCGCTGTTGCTGAAAATGGTAAATAGGCCTGTTGGCCTTGAAATGATAGGCTGTGATGAGGAGATGACTCAACTCTCGAAACAGGGCAGATGTGATTTGTGACACCATGTCTGTTGTGTACTACGGATGGAACACCAAATAGAGACATCCAAGACTGCACTTGGACTTTGCCAATAAATTCAGATGAAGTTTCACATAATAGGATCGCAACTGCCCAACGCGTATATATCGAAAACGATCATAAGAAAGAGAATAAATGGAGAGGGGACTTCGAGTGTGTTTGGGATTCTTGCTAGATTTACAAATAAGGCAATTTCTGTCCCACAGACCAACGATCTGGAGAAAGGTTTTCCAAATAAAACGACCAGTAATCATCTTGGTTGTGGAATGAAAGCTTGGATGCGACAATCCATGAAAATAGTCGAAGGTCTTGTGGCGGTCTACTTGTGGACAAAAGGCCTTGTCTTGCCGGTCAAAGTATCACAATGGATTTTGATGTTAAAAGTGTTTTTCGGAGTGAAGGGATTCTAGACGTAATGAGTGACGTAAGTGATTTCTGCAAGTTCTAAATCTGAATTTTGAGAAGAGGCAATTTCCTGGAAGCCGAGGTGTGTCAAAACGAGATGACCCAGTTCTATATGGAACTGTTTGGTACCTGAAGGATGAAGCTGATGTGATGTAGAAGACGTTTTCTGCAGTACGTGGAGTAACGCTGACCTCAGAACCGGTGTCAAGTAGAAGCTTACGTTTAGCTTTTCTGTTGATTGCATAGAGGGGTTGATTAATGAAGTGGAAAGGATGGATCGTCGCCCTTACTGCCAAGGGTTGAATTTTTCTCGAGAGTTATTTGCTTGGGAATTGGAATATTTGCGGTCTGGTTGAATTGTCTCGACATCGTCTCAAAAGTTCCGTGGTGGTAACAGATTTGACTTCGGTGGTTAGACGAACTAAGGGATCTTTTTGGAGAAATAGAGAATTGTGTGTTGCAATGAGAAATGCAGCGAGAAATGGTTGGTACGAGTAGTTTCAGTTTCAGTTTCTCTAGCAGCATATTGAGGACGCTGGCTTGCCAAGACATAGTATCAAGAGGGGAGAAGATTTCACTGCATTAATCCCACATCCATCGTGAAGTTAATGGATCTGGTCTGCCAGTGCAGCTAATTCGTCCTGATTGCCTCGATGAGGTAAACATTTCACTATGTCCACAACGAAAAACTTCATCCACAGTCCTTTCAAAATTTCATCAGTTTAATCGATTCTACCAGCAAATAAACGCATGTGGAGTAAAAGTTGGCGTAGACTGCTATCCCTTAACTCAAGCTGTGTCAGGGTCGCCAATTATACACCCGATTGCTTTACGAATAAGAGTGGATTAATCCTCACTCATTTCTGGAAAGAATATTCCAGAATAGAAAGGACTCCCGAAATTGTAAAGTTGGAATTCTAAATCGGGTAAAATATCTTCCTTCTACGTATTTAGTCCAGTAAAAATAAAGTAATAAAGCACAAGGCCCCAGATTTAGCAATAGCACAGATCGGAACGTTTGATCGGTATGCGTCAATGCATCCACTTATTTGAAGAAAGGCTCGGCATTAAAGATCCAGGAAAAATTTTGAGCCATTCGATTAGTGTTTAAAGGTGTGCCAATTTCACAACGAAAGTGAGGGCTGATCAGAATGTGCTCACAGATTTTTCTCAAGGCCATGGATAGGAAATGTTCAATTATAAGTTTAATTTCAACAAAACACAGAATACATCATATTTCTGGATTTTTAAAATATCTAAAAAGAAGCATAAACGTGTAGATTTGATTTTATTAACAGCTTCCTAAGGATAATTTTTGCCAGAGATTCAAATTATCTCAATAGAGTCAATATCTGTCCATTCCGAAGTCCATTGTGATTTCTACTCAGGGATGCTGGTGCATTAGGTTTTATGAAGAGGTTTCTGATGAAAGGGAAAATGGACAATTGATTCGTTCAATTTGTAAAATCGCGTCATTTCTCTGCTTAATCCTTTAACCTTATTTGATTTTCTTCAATTTGCACAAGTTGTACCACTTTTAAATTGAATATTCTATTTTTATATGAAGTATTCTTGATCCGTCTGAACACTTGATTTCTTTGATAGAGTAATGCTTTAAATTAACTCATGAAAACTTGAATTTTGGACAAAGAATTAAAAAAGAAAGTCTAATATTAGTCAAAAAAATCTCTAAATTTTTATCTGCGCAGCCACCACTTCCAAATTGGAGCCCTAGGTGACATTTTGAAAAACTGGTATAAGTGGGAAATTGGGTGTAAACTTACCGTGCGATAATTTTTGGAAGGACATGTACTGTCTAAAGCATTGACAGTTTTCAGTTACTAAATGAGTTAAATCTTTAATTGGCTTTGTTGAACTTGAGTCCAAAAGAACGTTAAATTTTGAAAAAGTTACTAACTTAAAATGCTAAATTTTTTTCACATATTGCTAGTTTACAGTCCAGTTAACAAGGGGACGAAAATCGAATTTTATCTACACAATAGATGAACCGCAATGTGTACATTTGTAATTGGGTTAAAATCCAGCATTTTGTGAAAACTACACAATTGCAACGGCGATGAATTTCACCTATAACAGCCAAATTTCACACAGATGGTATACCACCTTGGCTTTTATCACATGCAATGTTCCTTCATGTTTATACAGAAATGTTACTACTTGCCAATCCAAACGCTTTGCCCACAATTTAGTTTTACCTGTCAATAATATAACTATTCTGAATTTAATGCAAGGTTTAATGATAGAGAAACCATAGAAACTGATAAATAACATTTTAAATTCATCTTATTGAGTTATAGTTACGTCTTTCAAATCCTAGCTCATTTTAACATTTGTCAACATTTTGCAAAAGGTAGCGTTCTAATTGCCATTTTTCCTCGTAAAAATTGTGCACATAACGTCTTTGAACTAATTCTATGCAAAAAGAGGATTTTATTTAATCGATTTTCATTCCTAACTTAACTAAGTTATTATTTTTTTTATAATTAACACAGCTGGAGACTACACTTGGCCAAATAATGACAGTTATGAGGTGAGCAAGTCTGCAAGCCCAAATCTCCAATCAACAAGTGGTTAAAAGTATGCTGTTGTGAACTAAAGTGCATATGCAGTCTTGAAAGGTAAAAATATCACTGAACCAATCAAGCAAATATGTAAGTTCTAAAAAACATCGAATCAGCCCGTTTCACTTCTTTCTGTAAATCCCATTAAATTATATTGGAATAGGATTTGTATTTTTAAGAATTGTGATAAAGCAAGCAATTTTGGTTTTGTGCTAAAGAAACACTATTAATTCTTAAGAAAGCCTAGACTATCAGCAGAGTTCCGCATGTTTCGAACTTTGGATTCAATTTCTGGAGTTTTAGACACTGGGTCTAATTTACTGCTTCGCCTTCAAACGTCTCCGCCTTTCCTCTGTTTCTTAAGTGAGCAGTTTGGGAACATCAGGCATATGGATCGGTTTCTTAGAATTTGTTAGAAGTAAGAATGATTGTTAATCTAGCTCGAACTTTTAATTGGCTCTCCAATTAGCAAACCGATTCATGTTCATGCGCAAAAGACACGATGAAACCTGAACAAAAGTATTTCCAACTAGTCTTTCTCAAAAAACGTTCGGTAAGCTCTTGAAATACACCTTGACATTGCCGTTTTTGCGATCAATATGATGATAATAATAATTTAATAATAAAATGATAATTTTAAATTGAATAATAAAAATTGTAATTTAAAGGAGAGTTTATAATAAATTAATAATTGGGCAATTATTTTCGTTGTTTCAGTTAGCTCTATTTCTTCAACGCCAACTTGAAAGATCGTATTGACCCAATTGTGGCATTTTATTCGATGTGTTGTGGTGTGCTGTAACTTATCCATTTTCCGCCTCATTAACTGTTTTCATGATAATAGGCAGATACAAAATGGCTGGATATGAAAAGCTGACAAGCGCTTTACAAAAGTTAAGTAAAAACTTGTTTGACACCAAACAGGAGTGCTTCATTATTGGCATATCTGGTGGATCTGGCTGTGGAAAGACAACGTTGGCTAACAGCATAGTGAAGAAACTTGGCCAAAAAAGTATCACCATCTTGAGCATGGACTCATATTACAAGGTAGGTATTGACCACTTTATTTCCCTGATGCGATAAGTTTCGCTTATGGGTTAGTATCTGAGCGAGATTAACCATAAAACAGCTAACAAGAGGGTTTTGGAATTTGATGCAGTGAGTTGACATTTTATGAGAATTTATTTTACTGTTCTAAGATTTTGTTTTATGTTCTATGGGTGAGTTCACATTGGCCATATTCTCAGCTCATAGAGCAGCAATTGCGTCATGTCTCTTTCTCTATTTACTGAAAAAATTCCTATCTTGACTGAAGTAGTGATGAGTCTCTTTATGAAACAATGTTCGCTTTCTTCTTTCATTAGTGTCTGCCATGCGGCAGGCAAGTTTTTCAATGCCAATTCGTACAATTCAATGGTAATCGATCTTCGCGAGTTAGCACTCTTTTACTATACTATTTGTAAAGTATGTTTAAAGTAACAAGGATTTAATGTTTTTAAAACAAAAATTGCTCTATAGAATTTGCTTCTATTGAATATTTTGCGTGTAAATTTGACGAGTCATACAAATTGCTTTGTTGATATACTGGTACTAAGAGACAGCAAGCTTTAAAGCCTGCTTATAATAATACAAGGGATAAGGTCATTTATGAGTACAGGAAAGGTCAAACCAGAACATTACATTTATAAACTCCTAGTTAATAATTAAAAATATTTATATACTATTGACTCATTCCGCAACACAACGTATCAATTAGATGAATATTGACTTTTCACTAAGTTATTAGGTTGTTAGTGTCAATTTCACTAACATTTGATCCATTTTTCTAACTTAAAGACCGCATCGTCAACTTTGTTCACATACATTTGCTCCAAGTTGGGAGTAGCTTGCATCATTGCAATTAGTTCATGTACATCAATATAGTCAATTATTCCTCCCTCCCGCGCCCATTTTCTGTAAAATTGGAATACCAAAGGTGATGGACTACGAGCTCCATGGAAGCGCAACTGTAGTTCATGCACTGTCAACAAACTCCAGGGCTTTTTAAACTAATCTTCCAGATAATTAAGGAAGACGATTTCATTCAAAAGTTCAATCTATTTTAGGAACTTTCTGATGAGGACAAAGCTCTTGCTCATGAGGGGCGTTTCAACTTTGATCATCCCTCTGCGATTGATTCTGAGCTACTCTTCAATCACTTTACTATGCTCAAAGAGGGCAAAACTATTGAGGTTCCAGTATATGACTTCGTAACACATTCTCGTACCGCTAATACCCTTAAAGTTGGTGGCGTAAAAGTGATCATTTTCGAAGGTATCATGACCTTTTGCTATCAGGAGTTATTGGAGGTAATTCATTCTTTGAGAAAATATGCTATTACATTTATCCACAGGAGTAGAATTAATATTAACAGCCTGTGACGTTATTTAAGCTCATGGATGTCAAGATTTTCGTTGATACCGATGCTGAATTACGTCTCTCTAGGCGTCTTCTTCGAGACATTCGTGAGCGTGGTCGCCAAGTCAACGACATCATTCGTCAGTATTTCACGTTCGTCAAACCTGCCTACGACAGCTTTATAGCTCCGTCAAAGTCTCGTGCGGATATTATTGTCCCATTTGAAGAGGCAAATCCTGTGGCGATTGATCTGCTTGTTTGTGCCATTGATAAACTTCTAATTGAGCATATAAGACGACGCTGTTCCAGTGTGCAATCCACGGATATGACTCTACTTGAGGAGGAATCTGTACTTGCAACAGCTTAGGTACATCTGTAATTGAACGAAGAAGCAGAGTTGTTTTTCAGCATTGGCTGTCCGCTTTCTGAATGAATTGATATCAAATAAATGTTAAATAGAGCCATTTCCTTTCTATGGGCTTCATTTGTGGCATACCAATTTAAAGTAATAATTTCTCATCGAAAGACAAAACACACTTTTCTATAATGAACCAAATCCAAAATAAAGCCCCATGAACTTAATTTAGACTATTGTCTAATTCTTATGATCTGAATCCGAGTTTCAGGAAATTTGGAAATGCGGCACTTATCAGGACCTAAATTCTACAAAATTAATAGCAAAGCAAACAAATTTGTTCATATGAGGGCAATTGTGCTCTTGGAGTACTTGTTAGCGTTCATTTATGTTGGCGCACATGAAACCATGGGAGTGACCATCACGAGGGTTGGGAGAATGCTCATGAGGGAGCCGAGTAGTTGCCTTCTCTCTTCAAGAGCTGTGCGGCAACGATTCCTTGGATAATATGGTTACGGTGTGAAGTCTGTGTAACATGTATTTTCTGGTATTATTATTGTTGGCATGTATTACCATGTTTATTCTTTTCAAATATCACCATATACACACAATTAACACCGTCGTTCTAGCATTTCTTTGAAATTGTCGTGGCGAATCATTTGCAGTTGCTATAATTGTCAACGTATAACCTGGTCAAATACCCTAAATTTTATTTTTGCAAGTATGATAAACAGTGATAGGCTTTTCATTTAAATGTTAGCGGTAAATAATGGTCTATGTTTGACTGACTGCATTAAGGTGAAGGTATTGCATTCTCTCCTTTTCTTCTCCGTTTTCTCGTGCAACTGAAAATAAACACCACATTTCAGTAGCGAATATCGGCTGAACGTGATTGGTATAAATATTTCAGCAAATCCCGTGCGTCTTTTTTCTAAAATGACGATTAATTCGAATTTTATATGCTTCTCCGCTTGAACATGACATATAGATATAAATATGTGACACAATGGAATAATTTTTATTCAATGAAAGTTAATTTATAATTTACTATAATGTTTATATTTGCAAAATTGGCCAAATTTGAGGGATTTTCCCTTCTACAATCCCTTGCAATAATCGAGATTCGATTTTAGGAGGTCAACAGGATAATAATACTTAGTGAGCATATCCTAGTTGTCATGCCTAGCTATACCCACAATTCTAAAACTAAAAATTCAATCAGTTCCTCAAAAAGTATTACATTTTATAATACCATGCAACACGTTTGTGAGCTTTTAACCAGAGGTTGAAATGTCCACTACCACTGGGTCATTAAATTCTTCCAAGAATTCTACCCAATCTCACGCTGTTAGGAAATTAATTAAGGTTGAGCTAACAGTGACGACCTGGGGTTACACCCATCAGTCAGAATTGGTGTGAAAGTGATGAATTTCATTCGCTCCGCCTCAACTCTCGCACTTGAAACTACTATAGCACGACTATCCTCAGAGCCTACCGTAGTAAAGCAACAATCAGTATTGAAATCCTTGCTCGTGATCACTGGACATATCTAATATGTTGACTAAAGTGTCATCCGGTAGTTTTTGCCTTCTAGCTCTGTCTGTGAGAGCTTTCCTAGGACATGTCAAGATATCCTAAGTTTTACGTTATCATAAATGAAGGGCATGGAGCTAATATTGCTGTGTCCTCTCTTGACCTAAACTCACCATCAATGTGGCCTCATTCTCACCAACTAATTACCCTCCATAGCTCCTGCGTTGAAATTTTATCTGACTCCAATCACCCTTCCATTATTAGCCTCCATAAATACGACCTCCTCTACTCCACATAATAAGAGAGAAAATGTAAGGAAGAATGTTCACATCAAGGCACTCCAGATTCAATGTGAAAAGATTTCAACGATTTGAAAGCATTTAACTACAAGTATGACTTTTTTAAGCTATATTCTCTTTGTCCCGATGTGCCTGATTTGGCATTTAAAAGAACAAGTTTTGACCACCAACAGAAATTCACCAGTGTAACCTTGCCTAAATCAAATATGGCAACAGGGTTACTATAACTACCCCTAAAAGTGGATTAGCCGAAATACCATCACTTGCTCACATTTACCATATCTCCATTATGTCTAGTATACGTTGAAGTTTCATATAGAACGCTACTTCTCGAACACCACAAGGTACTTTATTGCCGTCTATTTTGGTCAAAATACATAGAAAGTACGGGGAGGGGAAGCGATGGTGAGTGAGATAAGCTACAGGAGGAAATGCGATAAGCTATTAGTTACTAACTCCGTCGAAGACTGACAAATAGGTGGAGAATGATGTGGAGGAAAATCGAAAGACTGAGGTAATTGGAATAATCAGGCAGGTTGAATCAGAAAGTTCAAGTAACACAGTACAATGTGGAGCGAAGTGGGAGCAAAGGAAAACCGACGGCAAAAACACGGTTTGGTAGGAGATAGTATCAAGGAGGCAAAGTCGGAGACTGCATTACCTTACATTGGTATTAGAAAATAATTTGAGTTACACACGAAGATACTGGCATGCTAAATGCGAAATGCGGCAAATACAGAAGATCTGATGCTGTGCAGAATCCCGCCTAACAGTCTCCATAAAGGCGGAAACAAGTCAGCTTTCTTCAATCACAAGTTTACTAACAGATAACGTGTACATCCCTGTCCACACTCCTTTACTAGTACGGTAAGACGCCACGCAAAACATGCGCTGAGAGGTCTCGGACAAAGCTAAGTGACACTTAAATATGTCCACTACTGGCAATCTATAGAGTTCATTAATTAATTGACACTTCTTTCGATCCCAAAGATATATCTTGCCATTTGCATGAACACTATAAACAAAATTCTCTTTCGCTTGAATAGCCAACACGCGTGCCATGTGTTCGAAAAAACCTGAAAATGAATAAAATTCATTAAATTGGTCACACACAATAAGATATCATCCAATTGTCACAATTAACAAACCTTTCTGAAAGCAAACACTCTCGTTTGCTCTTATTTTGTGCAAATAAATGCTATCCATGTTGAAATAAATGATCTGATTTGACTTAAAATCAACTATGACTTCATCGTCGTAATCGGAAAATGACTTGTCGAGTTTGCGATGATAGGATTCATCCTCCAAGTCGACAATGTGTATTGCTGTATGATTGATAGACACGAGCCATTTCTCATTAAGCTCAACTCGAATTGCCGATAAATCCTTTTTCAAAACGTAAATATTATCATTACCACTAGAGTCATTGGTTAGCATGGAAATTGTACTTCTCCACCAATCAGCTGATACTATGCGATCTTTGTAGAAGGTAATTGCATCAGTCCTACTTCTTCGTCGCCAAATCCAACCGTTCACATTTTCTATAGGGTCTAAGAGCAAATAATTGCATTATATTGACTTACCATCGAAGATCCTCAAGCACTCGCCTGTCAAAGCGTTCCACAATCGAATGCTTCCATCCAAACTGCCACTGACAAATAAACCACTATCATCCAGTCTGTGCGGGTTAAAGGAATTTCTCGAAAGACTAAGGGATGTTATTGGTGACTTGTGACCAGTCAGAATGTGCAGGCACTTGAATGTACGATAAGGAAACTCGTAAACAACTACCACACCAATTTCAGTTCCCATTATTAGCAGGGGAGGCTTAGTTGAAAAACGCATTATAGCCAATTTCGTAATGCTCGGTCCAGGTGCTCTCCATATGTCTTCTAGTGAACTGAGTCGAAGCAAGTCCATAATGTATAATTGATTATCTCCACGCTTCATAAGCACCCATTCTCCGTAGGTGAACAGAGAACCCACATGTATGCAGGGGACCTATGGCATAGTAAGATAGAAAGACTCTTCTTATTTTCTATTTGGAGGAAAGCAAATGAAATTAAGCAGGTGGAGTCTAGTAAGGGCTAGGTTGAAGGGATCGAAGAAGAGGTGTCAGGGTGGTTACTATAGTAGATTTTTGGATTCGGACAGAAAAATATACTCTAAATGGAGAGTTTACGTTATCAGATTTCACGATTCAAGATTCAAGATTCTTACAATGATTAATTTACTAGTTTGTAGTCGGAGTGTGTACTGCCCATTTGTTCGTCTTAAGGCAGTAAATGTGGCATGAGCTTAAAACGGAAGAGATTACAGAACAAAGTCTGCAATCTGTTGTACACGTTTTGCTATACTTCTGTAAAATTGGCTTATCGAATTTTAGGGGAAGCATTGACTTAGCGAATCTTTTCTGCATTGGCCATTTTAATGATCGGAGTACACCAGTTTGCTAAGAAGCCGGCCAAGTTGCGAGTTCTCCTCGGAAGATAAAATTCGTGCCCTTGAGGACCATTAACTCTTCGATCACTCTTCAGTAATTATGAATGAACAGTATTTACAGCACTTTAAGGGCGACCTCAGAAGCCTAATTTATGACCCCACATTCGCATTGTCCTTAAGTAACAATTTATTATTAAATCTAATGATTGTGAAAGTGTACTTATATATTGAGACTTCGAAACAAGACGCAAAACGAAGTACTCAATGTAGTCCAAGCACAAGTACACAAAGAATTCAATGTTCTCACTTCACTAGCGACAACTTCACTTTTCAACCATATTGTAGTATTTCGATGTTAAAGTACTATTTCGCAAACTTTAATGGAAAATAACTTTAATATCTCAAGTCTAGTATTAATAATGATAAATGCATTCCTAATGCACACACATAATTGTCATGATAAGTAAATATCACTTACGTTAACGATTTCCTTGATTTCAATGTCACGTGATCGCCATTTGTATTCAACAGCCTTCTCACGACGTATCGCTCTCTCCCACGTGTGGGTAGGATTACTACAGTGTGCAGTCCATTGCATAGATAGATCCGAATTAGCGTGCTCGAAATACCAACATCTGGGTATGTTGGAGGATCGGCTCGCTTCTTCCCAACAGTCACATCTTTCTGCCAACTCTCTCCACTCCGTACATACCTGTGGAGTGAGAAAAAAGAATGGAGTAGAGCAGTAAAGAAGAGGTGGTGAGACTGAACCAACCATAACTCTTACCCACCTGCGAAAATGCTACGAGGCTGTGTAGATCGAGATATTTGATGATCTCACGTTGAGGCATTTCACCTATGCGCTTGAAATGATTTATCCCATCATTTGAAGGCACATTTTTAAGAGTGCTGGAGCTGCGTTTTCTTTTCTCTATTTTTTGCCATTTCATGGATCGTTCCATTCCACTATCTTCGTTACTCTTATGGGTGGTCTTGGGCAATTTTAAGCACCTCACCATCAGTAACATTAATGAAAGACTGCAGATGGCGACAAGGATCGTGACGTATAAATTCATTCTCGTTTCTTTGTCAAAGCAATTACTAAAAGAATTAGTAAAATAGAAATTAAATCAAGATATGAGGAATGGCCAACATTATTTTGTAAAATCTGAGGCAAAAGAAGTAACAATTAACTAACCTGTATTTTTAGTATGCGCCAAATTAACTTCTTACTGGTCGACGCACAGGCTAGGAAACCAGCTGAACTAAAGTGTCTAAATATAATCAGAAAAACACAAGCTGAAATGAGCTGGAGAAGGAAGAAAGATCTTTGCAATTGGAACAGATGGAATGTACGTTTGAACAGTACGCAAGAAAGCGAAATTGTGACAAGAACAATATTACGAGTTAATTGGGTTCGACTTATTTTATGGATCATGAGGTTAAGGCGTCTCTGATTGGTCTACACATAATGACTGAATTCAATCGAGCTATGTGACCTCAGGTGACCTGTAAGACCAACACCACCACCACCACCAATATTGTTGTGTGAATATTGCAATACCAATGTAATGGAAATAGTAATATTTGTTGAAATGATACTTCCATCTAATTTGCGAAATTCTATCTCGCTTCCTTCCTACCACCAACGACTTATATCAACCAATTTTCGTGTTCTATAAATTTCAGGGTTCACTACTCGCATATTATTCCACCATTCATTGTGATTTGGATTTGAATATTTTTTATAATAGTCCAAGCCGTACTGTTACTATACAATGCAAGACACTTTTGCCAAATCTTCAAGACACTCCAGCTTATGTAAACATTAACTGACACCATTACAGCAGACATTATTTGGCTAAACCAAGGGAGCATTTTACTTGCACTTGAATGTACGATAAGGAAACTCGTAAACAACTACCACACCAATTTCAGTCGAAGCAAGTCCATAATGTATAATTGATTATCTCCACGCTTCATAAGCACCCATTCTCCGTAGGTGAACAGAGAACCCACATGTATGCAGGGGACCTATGGCATAGTAAGATAGAAAGACTCTTCTTATTTTCTATTTGGAGGAAAGCAAATGAAATTAAGCAGGTGGAGTCTAGTAAGGGCTAGGTTGAAGGGATCGAAGAAGAGGTGTCAGGGTGGTTACTATAGTAGATTTTCGGATTCGGACAGAAAAATATACTCTAAATGGAGAGTTTACGTTATCAGATTTCACGATTCAAGATTCAAGATTCTTACAATGATTAATTTACTAGTTTGTAGTCGGAGTGTGTACTGCCCATTTGTTCGTCTTAAGGCAGTAAATGTGGCATGAGCTTAAAACGGAAGAGATTACAGAACAAAGTCTGCAATCTGTTGTACACGTTTTGCTATACTTCTGTAAAATTGGCTTATCGAATTTTAGGGGAAGCATTGACTTAGCGAATCTTTTCTGCATTAGCAATTTTAGTGATCGGATTACACCAGTTTGCTAAGAAGCCACCCAAGTTGCGAGTTCTCTTCGGAAGATAAAATTCTTGCTCTTGAAAACAATATTTTATGTAAATATTTTAATATCAATGTAATGGAAATAGTATTTTTTGTTGAAATGATTCTTTCATCTAATTTTGAAAATTCTATCTCGCTTCCTTCCTACCACCAACGACTTATATCAGCCAATTTTCGTGTTCTATAAATTTCAGGGTTCACTGCTCGCATATTATTCCACCATTCATTGTGATTTGGATTTGAATATTTTTTATAATAGTCCAAGCCGTACTGTTACTATACAGTGCAAGACACCTTTGCCAAATCTTCAAGACACTCCAGCTTGTGTAAACATTAACTGACACCATTACAGCAGACATTATTTGGCTCAAACCAAGGGAGCATTCTACTTCTAGTGTATCTGCCTCTTACTCACATAATGCGCCAGAACTTAGAGATTAGTGCAAGAAAGAAAAGTTACTTACCATGATACCGCCAATGGCACTTTGAAAGAACAGCAAGTAATGACTGGAAGAAGGCTGGAAAGTGCTCTCATGAATCAAGTTAACGTAACGATTCATACATTCTTTTCTCATTCCCAAAATTTTGGCTTAACAAGTCATTCAAGCGCTCTTAATCAGCTAGAACATTCACAAATTTCTCCTCCTTACTTTGCCTCAGAGTATATGAGATTGAATCCAAAAGAATTTGCACGCCGAATCTAAAATATTGTGAAGCGTTTATTTGCAAACTGTCTTCTTTAAGATGACATAGCAAACCTTTGAAACTGTTTAATGCGTTAAAATTGAACAGGATTTCGGTTAAAGTAAAATCTATTTCGTACTGAATTGTAATAAGTAAATAGATATGAAGATTCCCATCACATCAATTCTAAGCACCAGCTTCGTCCAATGGGCACTGAAGTAGAATTAATGGTTATTTTCAGTGTGGAAATGGCATCAAAAGCCAGTGGGTCGAATTTTGACTAAATCAGTCACGTCCAGATTATGGATATGCACAATACTCTTTGGAATGAGGTGTAAATTCAATTTGAGGTAGATTTAGCAGAAATTGACGTCTTGTAAAACAAATGTGAATGTTAGTAGTAAGAACAAATTCTCTTCTTTTCCCATTCTGATTGGACAAAATGTGACTTCCCTGAACAATGCCTATCGCTCAAACAGAGATTAGTTTAAATAAAACAAATTTGTTTATACAAGCACTTTTATAAGGACCTTCATGGACAGAGGGAAGCATCGGTCGTCTTCTGCTTCCCCTCAACTGGGTTTGTATATGCACTTCGTGAGGGTGCTGTTAACCGAAAGAGTAAAACTTGATTCCAATACTTCCCAGACCATTTAGAATATCCATAACTCACTTCTCAGGAACCCACCTTGTAGGGAAGTCAACATTGAAGGACAAATAGAATGCGCCTAAGCAATACAACTCTACTCTAGAATTTCAGTTAGCCATTCCACAAAAGCCAGTACTTATAAAGCCTTCGTATTAAATACTTCACAGCCATTTCATACAGAGGGAAAGTTGAGGCCAACTCTTATCTCAAGTTCAGCTTCATTTCATTAGAAGGAAGTCTTTTTCAAGGTCTTCCAGTGGAAATCTCGATTACATTTCAGAACTGTGCGTCTTATGACAAAACTCTACTCAAATTGAATGGAAAGAAAATTCTTCAGCATGGGCATTTAGAAATCTGCGCATTTTTGCCTTAACGGATTGGAATAAGGTGTCGGAAGACTGATGCTCATCAGTGGAAATCCAGTGGTGTGGAGGAATATATGCACATGCTATTGTATTAAATGAATATAAAACAAGACCAATTTAGAGAGAACTGGACGGAAACAATTACGTACTTATTAATAACTTGATTTTCGATTAATTGAGGACGAAAAGACTCATCATTCCGATCATCCGGAAGTTTTGATATCTCCTCATAATCAACCTGAAGTCCGTATTATTTCCATCGATTTCGACGACCTCAGCACAAGTGTCGTGGAGAGATCGGTTAAAAAGTCGGTATTTGTCACTTCGTCCGCATTCCCTCCTCTACCTCACTACCACTCAATTTCCTTTGAGGTGGATTACAGCCGTTTGACTGAAATATAGAATGCGAACCCATTTGAAGATACATATGAGTACAAAACGGCCTTCGTGCAATGCGCTTAGAAGGTTCAGCATGAATATTCATTATTTCACACAATGTAACCTGGATAGGAGAGAATGAAGGGGCATTAAGGGGCAAACGGAAGTCCAAGAATAAGAAATATGGGAAAATAATTCACTAATAGTATTGATTTCATAGAATTTCGCTTGTCATTCAAGTCCATATGAGACTTGGAAAATGAAAGATCGGGGTATAAGAAATTTGTTCTATAGTCTATGAAAAGAATCTTGAAACCTGCATGGTTTAAATTTTGTCCATTACATCCTATTGCACAATTTCACTCCTGAACGCAATAGAAGTACGGCTCAGATACGCTGATTCACTCTCAATAAATTTCTAACTTCTGCCATCAACCGTATATCAAATTAACTTTTAAAAGAGTTCAATTACTAGAAGAAAGGGACACAAATCTAGAGATTTAGAGGAGTCGAGTGTAAACTTTATTACATTAAATGTGTGACACTAAAATTCATTTGGTATTAATACAAGAAGGTAAAGTAAAAATGGAGAAGAATTTATTCAGTCCTTTATAATTTTGTATCTTAAAGAAGAGGCCTTGCGCGCTAAGCTTCGTATAAGATGGTGAGTTTGACTTCTTCCTGATAAGGAAAGTGAATATAGTCATTGTGAGAGCACTTAATGTAGGTCGATTGCCCTGTTCATCGTTTGACTATTGTCTTGTTATGGGTTTACAAATTGGCTCTTAATAAACTTATGCTATCTCAATCTCATTCAGTGGACAATGCAGATGAAAGGCTTTCAATGACGTTGCTACTGAGTAATAAGAAGTAGGCTAATTTATCAACCTCGCCTGCTAATACAGAAGCACTGATGACTATTAGCCAATACTAGAGATCTACTGAGGCAATATTCCAAAATGATTGAGCTTGAAGTAGCAGGGTGGTTGTACCCACTCACTTTTTTAATCTTAATATTGCTTTGACTGCATTTTCATTCTCGTTTAGGCAATTATTCCTGTATATTTTGTCTTGCCATGGTTTTCAGATCCCATTTCTCACGATAACTTGACATTAATAAAATGACAAAAGCCTTGCCTCAGGGTGATTCCATTTTAACTTTCGAGTAGTTATCCATCATTCTTACAAATAAGAGATTGCTCTTGATCTCTTAACACTTTGTCGAGGGAAACACTGATCGTTTGTAGGTAGATCATCAACCACCAATTATATGATGAGTCCCGAAGTACTTCGAGTCGTTAATCTTTACTCACCTGCCTTCTTCCAACTAATAATTCCGCATTTAAGTTAGGTGTATCTGCAAATATATAAAAGAGAAATTCTTCACATAAGTTTGATTATAAACATGTATTAGACAACATCTCTCCCAACTATTTGTTTAATGCTATCTTACTTGAACACATATATTCATCCGTGTTCAGGAAATCTAAATACAAGTCAATGGGCTTTGTTTGTAACTGATATGACTATCAGTAGATAATATTTCTTCACTTAGAACCCTAATACATTTTTTGCACAAAATGATAATGATGAATATAAAATATAATAAACTAAAATAAATACGAGAAATTGTATTTTTCAAGTCATTTAAAAAAATACTTGACACTGTCCCAAAATCGTCATAAATGAAATACCTCAAAACAACAGCGCTATAAAAATTTATTGAAAAACTTCGGCTTAAATCCACTTCCGTTTGTCATTAAAATGACTGTTAGGTAAGTGGTGAAAAAAATCCATTTACAGTTTTAATTTTCGCATTTTTCTGGCTTCACTAAGTAATCACAATTGCTGCATAAAGCTTCCTACTCGTGTACAATAGATGACGATTCCATTAGTTGATTGGTTGCTCGAATATTTTGAGCGGAGTTTGCCAATCTCAGTTTCCTTAAATTCGAGAAACCTAGATCAACTGACGCCATGTAACTTCAAGGTTCAAGAAATTTTCTTGGTCAAGATGAATTTCATTCGCGCTTACGGTCAATAAGTCCCAATATTAACTCGACATCATTTCCATATGCTTGTTTTTTATGGCTATTTTCTAATAGTATTTTATGGTTCCCGCTTTGATAATTTTAAACGAAATTGCCAGTGATATTGTAGCGGATTAGCTACCTAACTAAGCCTGACTGTACTCAGAAACCACAGTGGCAGTTTCTCCTAGTCCGTAAGACCCCCAGAATTAGCTAGGCTATTGCAAAGCTAAGAAGAGACAGAGGTATCCAGAGAACACGTTTATTCTAGACATGCATGGCGTGGAGGGTAACAAGGGAGGAAGCTTAGTCATTCAACATGGCGGGATAAGTAAAACGAGCGAAGGCTTTTGATTGGCCATTGACTGTGTGTCCTCGCACTCAATCCGTACGCGAAGTTGAACGGCCGCACCTTCAAGTCACGCTGTGCGCTCGCTCATGCGATGACGTGTCCCACAATATTTTTGACATAATTTAATGGAAAAGGAAAGGTGATATTTGAAATGATTTCTCATTCTATATGTTAAATTTAAATCCCATTGCCATATGAGTCTTTTATCGCACTTCAAGGACATAGAACATAGAATATGTTATTCAAAATAATGACCAATAAATCATACATATATAGTATGTAATTAGTTGCTAATGCACCAAATATTTCGTTTTAGCGGAAGATAGACGGATTACTTATATTGGCACATCATTTACAATTATTTAAACTTCAAACAATCCTATTATTTATCCGATTGGAAGTGCTTCAAATCATTGAATATAATTGATTAGGAAGTATTAACTCTAAGGAGATGGTTATAGGTAGACTGTAGATTCAGAGCCCTTTTAGCACATCGGTTTCAGCTTTTCATATCAGGTAGAGTTCCACCATTATTGGCCTTTCCTGGTGAGAAGCTGGAATCCTAACGTCCTCTTATTCACCAGTGCTTGATTGGACATTCCACTCACTTAGTGAGCACTGACGATCATCGAATAAATTATCTCTGACCTTACTAACCTCTGAATTTTGTGTCTCCAATGTGTGTTCTTCTCACCCACTCACTGGTATACTCCACATTCCATACAGAAGGTTAGGCAATAGCAGCACCTATTAACCATTCTGCATTTTCCCTTTAGTTCAACTTATGATTAACTGTTATGGTTTTCACCACTATTTAGTATAACTTATATTAATATGATGCTACAAGAGTAGCGTGCATTTCATGCAAACCTCAATACTACTGATATGATATGCGAGTAAAAGTTTCAATGATTTCAACAATTTGAAATTTCAATGACATTTTAAACTGAGGAAATGCATTGCTTTGAGACCTGATTGGAGAATCTGCAGTAATGAGAATTGTTAGAAATAAATTTAAGGCTTTCTTCGGCTTGGTTTGGGCATGACTTTCTCAATAGTGGAAACTATCACTTTATAAGCCTCGTTATCCCACTAAAATAAAGTATGGCAAAATGTGCATAATGGCAAGGTTAAAATACTTTTGAGGCTGATTACTACACAATAAGGCTTAACTTATCCTCAGTAATCTCTTTGGCAAAATAGCCTAGCTTGTAAAGGCTACCAGAAATAGTTAATCTATCTCGATAGGATAAACGTGTAGTGAGTATAGCGTTTATTGAATTTTACGATCACAGCAAACACGATTCAGATTTTGAATACTTTTAACGTAATTTGAATTGACATTAATAGGTGACTAGCTGAGAAGTCCTATGCTCACACTAATTCAGGTTGTTCGTGTTAGGATTGTGTACTGCACAGTGCAGTTTGGGGAAAGAGATGCAGCTCCAGTGGAGTTAACGCTGGAAATATTTCCGTTTTAGAGAAGTTTACTTTCACTCTGTTGATCCCTTGTCACAGGGGAGACTCTACAAGTTGACTAGTGGAAACTGATGCTAAGTTATTTTCATTGCAGCTGATCACATCATTACTTCCGTCAATTAATATTTGCTGTGAAGTGTCTGTTGGCATATCAACCACCACCCGATCAAGTACGCAAAACATCTTGGCTTCGACTGGGGTATTATCTTTGAATTACGATCTTGATGTGATTGATTAAACTACCATTTTGATCGGCTTCAATGAGAGTATTCAACCGTGAGTTCCGTTTCTAGTTCACAGAACCAGCTGACGAATTAGCGTGTTATTTAGACGACTTCGCCTCCATGTTCTTCCCCAACTGCGATATTTACTCTTCTTCTGCCTAACCTCTCACTGACGCAGTACATGCACCTGACATGATTTGGACTTCTTTTGATGTGTTAGTGGCATTTGAACACTTCTCATCTTTCATCGCCATATTTTGGATTGTTGACTTCTTACGACCAATATTAAGAAACTCAAAAACCGAGTAGAGGAAATTCGCAGCGCTTATAATCTGTTTGGAAGTCTCCTGTCCTTTCACTTCCTCATTTAAAGATGCACATGGATCCCCTTCCCTAAAATTTTCATTTTGGCATTGACTAAATTCAAATTTCTGTTTGCCACCGGAATGCTTTCTTTCCGTTTATTCCATCCACGTTGATTTTCGAATGCTTTCTCGAAATTCCTCCTATTCGACTGAAATTCACCTTCTTCAATTGGTCTTGAATTGGCATGATCGGAAGACGAAGAGAGTTAGTTTTATCAGCATGGAACTGAATAGGCAACTGCGTTGCGTGGTTTATTAAAAGTCGCAGTTATTCTCGGTTCTACTAGTTGCCATCCAACTCAATCCTGATTGGTGGCGCTGCTTTCGTTCTTGAAGTCTCGCAAATCCAAATTCTGGAATTTGAGCATTTTTCAAGCAGATTGACAAGGGTGATAGTTGAAGGTGGTTTCAATTCACCAAATGCTATCAGCCGTTAGGTTTCAACTGACTGGTCATCCCAATTCCTGAGAGAAGACACTTTCTACAGATCACTCGATATGGAGTTGGGGGATCTGATGAAAAACGTGGAGTGCCATTATCAGGGATTCGAAATAGTGGGAATGGTGAGTCAACTCACTCACCTTTATTTCGTATCGCGTGCCTGGTTTGAAAGGCACATTAGTGGACGCTGTCTCTGCAAAATACGCGCGCATATTCTTTTACTTGCTTTGGGTGAAGACAGAGAGGCTTTCACTGATATAGGCCGAGCTGTGAAAGGGGACTTCGTTCAACTCCCTTACCAAGCAGTTGGTGTAGGTTTCATTGCGTTCCACCTTGCCACCAGGGAGTTGCCACTGTGAGTTATAGAGACTCCTCCCAAGCAGACAATGTTGCCAATCCCCATCAAAGATGACAGCTACGGCAACGGGTGTGGAACGCCTGTACCTAATGTAGCCCCCGAACTTCGTCTGCCATGTGTCTCCAGTTCCAAATGGCAGCATATTTGGGAACGTTGTGAAAACTAATAGGAAGAAGCAATTCATTAATAAATTGGTTGATCAATTTTGTCTCGATAAATTGTTGGAGTACATGACACCACCAACGAATTCACTTACCCAAATAGTAGAACCTCTTTTCACTGATCCACTTATGGTCCCTATTGTACGCGAACTGGTCTACGCACGCCCAACAAGCTTTACGAAGCTCTTCGAAGACAGCATTTAAATTCGCTTCCCACTTTAGAATATTCGAGGGAATTGTGACGTGGTATTTCTAAGCATGATAACGTGTGAATGAAGGAATGAACCCAACTTACCCCACGAAAGATCGAAACTCAGCTTATTTCCTGCTTCCGACTCCGGTGAAGATTGCAGTTATAATTCACAAAGGTTACAACCAATTTGGATCAAACAATGGCAATGTGAAAGTGAATTTAGCGCTTGTATTAAAAAATAATTACGAGAAAATTACTCAAATATTGACCTTTTATATCGACTTGAGCATGAGAGTAATAAATCGTATTAACCCATTGTACTTATGATATTCGGTTTAGTTTTATGGGGTTATTGTGAGTTAAAGTACTGAGGTTGGCATCAGATTCACGAAAGGTGGTTGTTGCTATTAGTATTACTCTTATTGATTATTTATTCGAAGGCGAAAAATGTAAAAATAGTTAATTATAGAAAAGCATCTGAGTAAAATGATTAAGAAGATAGTCAAATGAGGCATGAAATAGGTTGGGGGTGGGGTGGGGGGAGTAGAGGAGGGGAGGGGGAAAGGGATAAGACAAGGCAGTTAATAAAGTAGTCGAATCCCGAGTCCTAATATACCTCACTCTGGAGCAGTGAGTTGTCAATACTTCTACACCGTTCAATGTTCATCGGTACCCTTCATTCAATATGCATGTGTAGATTGCGTCCATTAAATGCACACCTCGTCGACTGGTTGGTGCATTTCGCTGTTGGCCACACAATATATTTGGATCTTTAAATGGAGCAGAGGAGTTGGTTGGAAGAAACAGCTATCATTCTAACATCAAAATCACTTTAAAATAATAATAATAATAACATTCACTAAAAATTGAGAAATAACCTGTAGAAAGCAACATGAGAAATTAATTATTGCGAACATATAAGTAATCATCTCATCTTCATTGATCAGTTAATCAACTCTGCACACTGAAAACACTATTAGTTGACAACATGGTGAGAGATGATTTGTTACTTCGAAAGTGTGTAATAAGAATTGGAAACGCTGCTTCCAAATACAATGTGTACCAAATTGGTTCTGCAGCCCAAATAAAAGTCACAATTGCCGAAGGTAAGCAAGCATGTGGAGGGGTGAGGAAGTTAAAGCCCTCCGATATGCTGTTGGGAAAGGGACTTTGAGTTGGATGAGAAATCAAATGATGGTATATAACGAAATTTTCCACAACTCAGATGGCTTAAGGTACGCATTTGCACCGTTGCAATTTTGCGACTGAAGTGTACTACATGGTGCTCTTCTACTTCTGTGTTCAATTTTTCAGATTACCCTCCTTCTTTCTGATTGAATCAATGCTTACAGAATTCCATGCTGATTAAAAATGAATTGATTTCAGTGATTACTGGACTAACTCGGAATCACTTTATCTGCTAATGACCCAGAATCTACCTATTTGGAATAAAAGAAGGTGTAGTGGATTGCTACACAAATAAGCCTTAACTTATCATCAGTAATCTCGATAGCAAAACATCCTAGAATAAAAAGCTCCCGAAGTTGTCAAGTTATCTCAATGATATAGAAGAAGCAGACATAGAGCGAGTATAGCGTTTGTTGAACTTATGCTCACAGCAAACACGACTAGTATTTGAATATTTTTAATATATTAGGTCTATAACATTGCTTATGTCGATTTTTTTAATTTGAGGCTTTATTACAACAAAACCATTACATACATTAAGCTTTAAAGTAATGTTCACGGTTAGCTACCACCTTGGATCACCTCTCGGCCAGCAGGCGAATCCCACGGCGAAACATTTTTTCGTCTTTCGATAAGATCTATGAGTTGATTCAAATTTTCACTTCTTCATACGAGCTCAAGTGCTAGTGAGCCAGCCCATGAGCCATTGAGCGAGGTGAGTGAGGTGAAAATGAGAAGTAGCAACCTCTGGAAGTACGGTGGGTGAGGTAAAATTGCCCATTTCTTCAACGTTTCGACATATTTTTTTCGCCACTTTAGCTACGTGAGGAGGTCCAGCATTATCATGCTGTAAAATAACCTTCTCGTGCCTGTCGTTGTATTGTGGCCGTTTTTCAGCCACCCGAAAAGCACGGCTCAGGCGCACCACTTGCATTCTATAAAGCTTCTCACCTGTGATGTTTTCACTAGACAGTTTGAGAAGCTCATAATAAATTATGCCAAGCTGGTCCCCATACCAAACGCAAAGCATGACGACTTTTGAGTCATGGTTATTCGTCAGCCGGTGTGTTGACGTAGCAGTATGAACACCGGCGAATTCCCATGATTTTCTGCGCCGCTTGGGTTAGAGTGAGAGTTATTGTAATGTATCCATTTTTGACACGAGTCTTCTCCAGTAACAATACGATGAAGAAATCCATTTCGCGTTTGCCTTTCCAGCAGCTGCTCACAAGCAAACAAACGTAGCTCCACATCTGTTGATTTCAAACCGTAAAATAATTCGTGGGGCACCCAATATCCTTCCTTCTCAGTCATTCCCAACTGTTTCAGGCGTTTTTAAATTGCTTCCTCACTGATACACAATGATTCTGACAATTCTTCTCGAGTTTGACACTAAGAGTCTTCACTAACAATCGCTCGCCTCCGATTTGGCATCTTCAACAACTTTTTCCACTCAGCAGCAAAATCACCACTCACCACTTTAAACATTGGAACCATTCCCGCTGACAGCCGTCTTACCATAAGTATTATATCTGAGATAACCCGATGAGCCTCAGCCAGTCCACAAATTTTTTCACATTGAAATAAAAAGCAATACTTCTCCCAAATGACGACAATTCAGTTTAAATTTGGACATATATAATTAAAAAGTTTCTTCTTATGCAAACACGAATTAAGTTATATCAAAGTAGGGTTATATTTACAAATGTCAAAACAAAGTGTTCGAAGCTGTGATTAATGTATTTCAACTACTACCGCCATCGCTTGGAAAACGTCGTGAGCGAAAATTTAGACCTAATATAAAATTTGTCGAACTTTAACACTTTCTGATATCCGCCTCCTGTAGGCTTAGAAAGAGTTTTGGAGAGCAAAGGGAATGAAATCAAATTTGTTCATGCATTGTTATTTAATGTAAATCAAAATGCTTATATGGTTATACAGTAGCATCGTAGATTACGAAATAAACAAATTGCTTCAATAATGACCGAAAGAGGGGTTTCGAGAACAGCAGTTCAAGAGTCTCGCTTTATTTGCAGTTCGGAATATTTGGGTTGTTCTATTTGTATCTATAAGGGGGCTGGTTACCTCGGATTTGTTTTGATTTAATCTGTAGCGGATTAGCTACCTAACCAAGCCCGACTAAACTCAGAAACCTCTAGCACAGATTATCCTAGTTAGTGCGTCCCACCGAAGCAGCTAAGCTACTGTAAAGTCAAGAAGCAGATGTGACGTGAGGGACACGTTAATTGGCCGAGTCAATATGGCGCGTTATGAGTTACAGGAAGCTTAGTCATAATCAACATGGCGGAATGACTAAAACAAACGGAAGCTAATGATTGGATATGCGCTCACTGCACCCGATCCGTACGCACAGTTGCACGCCGCAAAAGTATTACATTTTCTAATACCATGCAACATGTTTGTGAACTTTTAATCAGAGGATGAAATGTCCACTACTACTGGGTCACTAAATTCTTCTAAGAATTCTAACCAATCTCATGCTGTAAGGAAATCAATTAAGGTTGGGCTAACAGCGATAACCTGGGGTTACACCCATCAGTCAGAATTGGCATGGAAGTGATGAAATTCATTCACTATGCCTCAACTCTCGCACTTGAAACTACTATAGCACGACTATCCTCAGAGTCTACCGTAGTAAAGCAACAATCAGTATTGAAATCCTTTCTCGTGATCACTAGACATATCTAATATGTTGACTAAAGTGTCATCCGGTTGCTCTAATTCTCCTTCTTAAAAACTGACAAACCAACCACCAACACCAAGTGCCAACAACTTCCTATCAGTGCAACAATCGTCGAGCACAATAAAAGACTGCTTTCCTTCCTAAGCGATTGGTATTGTGCATGGAGAATCCAAATGACCTGAGGAAATTATTCTTGCTAAACCTGCCTCCAACTTAGTTGAAACAGTATCGAAATTGGATGCAGAGCTGCCCAATTCAGGCATAAAAGGATGAGAGATAGAGAGGAATTATGCGATTCAATGTGTAAATACGAAGATTTAGAGCTTTAGGAAAATGCAGAGTAGGGGAGAAGCATCAATACTCCTATATGATTTTGATACTTAGTCTCAAATTATGCATTTCACTCAACACAAACCACCGTATAAGAATAGTAGTTTTTGCCTTCTAGCTCTGTCTGTGAGAGTTTTCCTAGGACATGTCAAGATATCCTAAGTTTAACGTTATCATAAATGAAGGGCATGGAGCTAATATTGCTGTGTCCTCTCTTGATCTTAACTCATCATCAATGTGGCCTCATTCTCACCAACTAATTGCCCTCCATAGCTCCTGCGTTGAAATGTTATCTGACTCCAATCACCCTTCCATTATTAGCCTCCATAAATACGACCTCCTCTACTCCACATAATAAGAGAGAAAATGTAAGGAAGAATGTTCACATCAAGGCACTCCAGATTCAATGTGAAAAGATTTCAACGATTTGAAAGCATTTAACTACAAGTATGACTTTTTTAAGCTATATTCTCTTTGTCCCGATGTGCCTGATTTGGCATTTAAAAGAACAAGTTTTGACCACCAACAGAAATTCACCCAATGTAAACTTGCCTAAATCAAATATGGCAACAGGGTTACTATAACCACCCCTAAAAGTGGATTAGCCGAAATACCATCACTTGCTCACATTTACCACTTCTCCATTATGTCGAGTATGCATTGGAGTTTCGTGTTGAACGCAAAGTCTCGGACACCACAAGGTACTTTATTTGCCGTCTATTTTGGCCAAAATACATAGAGGGGAGATGGGAGGGGGGATGGGGGAGGGGAAGGGGAAGAGATGGGGAGGGGGAGAGAGATAAGGGACAGGTAGAAATGCGATAAGCTATTAGTTACTTACTCCGACGACGACTGACAAATAGGTGGAGAGTGATGTGGAGGAAAATCGGAAGACTGAAGTAATTGGAACAATCAGGCAGGTTGAATCAGAAAGTACAAGTAACGCAGTACAATGTGGAGGGTAGGGAAAGCAAAGGAAAACCGACAGCAAGAACACGGTTTGGTAGGAGATAGTATCAAGGAGGCAAAGTCGGAGACTGCATTACCTTGCATTGGTATTAGAAAATAATTTGAGTTACACACGAAGATACTGGCATGCCTAAATGCAAAATGGGGCAAATACAGAAGAGCTGATACTGTACAGAAACTCGCCTAACAGTCTCCATAAAGGCGGAAACAAGTCAGCTTTCTTCAATCACAAGTTTACTAACAGATAACGTGTACATCCCTGTCCACACTCCTTTACTAGTACGGTAAGACGCCACGCAAAACAAGCACTGAGAGGACTCGGACAAAGCCAAGTGGCATTTAAATATGTCCACTACTGGCAATCTATAGAGTTCATGAATTAATTGACACTTCTTTCGATCCCAAAGATATATCTTGCCATTTGCATGAGCACTATAAACGAAATTCTCATTCGCTTGAATAGCCAACACGCGTGCCATGTGTTCGAAAAAACCTGAAAAAGATTAAAATTCATTAAATTGGTCACACACAATAAGATATCATCCAATTTTCACAATTAACAAACCTTTCTGAAAGCAAACACTCTCGTTTGCTCTTATTTTGTGCAAATAAATGCTATCCATGTTGAAATAAATGATTTGATTTGACTTAAAATCAACTATGACTTCATCGTCGTAATCGGAAAATGACTTCACGAGTTTGCGATGATAGGATTCATCCTCCAAGTCGACAATGTGTATTGCTGTATGATTGATAGACACGAGCCATTTCTCATTAAGCTCAACTCGAATTGCCGATAAATCCTTTTTCAAAACGTAAATATTATCATTACCACTAGAGTCATTGGTTAGCATGGAAATTGTACTTCTCCACCAATCAGCTGATACTATGCGATCTTTGTAGAAGGTAATTGCATCAGTCCTACTTCTTCGTCGCCAAATCCAACCGTTCACATTTTCTATAGGGTCTAAGAGCAAATAATTGCATTATATTGACTTACCATCGAAGATCCTCAAGCACTCGCCTGTCAAAGCGTTCCACAATCGAATGCTTCCATCCAAACTGCCACTGACAAATAAACCACTATCATCCAGTCTGTGCGGGTTAAAGGAATTTCTCGAAAGACTAAGGGATGTTATTGGTGACTTGTGACCAGTCAGAATGTGCAGGCACTTGAATGTACGATAAGGAAACTCGTAAACAACTACCACACCAATTTCAGTTCCCATTATTAGCAGGGGAGGCTTAGTTGAAAAACGCATTATAGCCAATTTCGTAATGCTCGGTCCAGGTGCTCTCCATATGTCTTCTAGTGAACTGAGTCGAAGCAAGTCCATAATGTATAATTGATTATCTCCACGCTTCATAAGCACCCATTCTCCGTAGGTGAACAGAGAACCCACATGTATGCAGGGGACCTATGGCATAGTAAGATAGAAAGACTCTTCTTATTTTCTATTTGGAGGAAAGCAAATGAAATTAAGCAGGTGGAGTCTAGTAAGGGCTAGGTTGAAGGGATCGAAGAAGAGGTGTCAGGGTGGTTACTATAGTAGATTTTTGGATTCGGACAGAAAAATATACTCTAAATGGAGAGTTTACGTTATCAGATTTCACGATTCAAGATTCAAGATTCTTACAATGATTAATTTACTAGTTTGTAGTCGGAGTGTGTACTGCCCATTTGTTCGTCTTAAGGCAGTAAATGTGGCATGAGCTTAAAACGGAAGAGATTACAGAACAAAGTCTGCAATCTGTTGTACACGTTTTGCTATACTTCTGTAAAATTGGCTTATCGAATTTTAGGGGAAGCATTGACTTAGCGAATCTTTTCTGCATTGGCCATTTTAATGATCGGAGTACACCAGTTTGCTAAGAAGCCGGCCAAGTTGCGAGTTCTCCTCGGAAGATAAAATTCGTGCCCTTGAGGACCATTAACTCTTCGATCACTCTTCAGTAATTATGAATGAACAGTATTTACAGCACTTTAAGGGCGACCTCAGAAGCCTAATTTATGACCCCACATTCGCATTGTCCTTAAGTAACAATTTATTATTAAATCTAATGATTGTGAAAGTGTACTTATATATTGAGACTTCGAAACAAGACGCAAAACGAAGTACTCAATGTAGTCCAAGCACAAGTACACAAAGAATTCAATGTTCTCACTTCACTAGCGACAACTTCACTTTTCAACCATATTGTAGTATTTCGATGTTAAAGTACTATTTCGCAAACTTTAATGGAAAATAACTTTAATATCTCAAGTCTAGTATTAATAATGATAAATGCATTCCTAATGCACACACATAATTGTCATGATAAGTAAATATCACTTACGTTAACGATTTCCTTGATTTCAATGTCACGTGATCGCCATTTGTATTCAACAGCCTTCTCACGACGTATCGCTCTCTCCCACGTGTGGGTAGGATTACTACAGTGTGCAGTCCATTGCATAGATAGATCCGAATTAGCGTGCTCGAAATACCAACATCTGGGTATGTTGGAGGATCGGCTCGCTTCTTCCCAACAGTCACATCTTTCTGCCAACTCTCTCCACTCCGTACATACCTGTGGAGTGAGAAAAAAGAATGGAGTAGAGCAGTAAAGAAGAGGTGGTGAGACTGAACCAACCATAACTCTTACCCACCTGCGAAAATGCTACGAGGCTGTGTAGATCGAGATATTTGATGATCTCACGTTGAGGCATTTCACCTATGCGCTTGAAATGATTTATCCCATCATTTGAAGGCACATTTTTAAGAGTGCTGGAGCTGCGTTTTCTTTTCTCTATTTTTTGCCATTTCATGGATCGTTCCATTCCACTATCTTCGTTACTCTTATGGGTGGTCTTGGGCAATTTTAAGCACCTCACCATCAGTAACATTAATGAAAGACTGCAGATGGCGACAAGGATCGTGACGTATAAATTCATTCTCGTTTCTTTGTCAAAGCAATTACTAAAAGAATTAGTAAAATAGAAATTAAATCAAGATATGAGGAATGGCCAACATTATTTTGTAAAATCTGAGGCAAAAGAAGTAACAATTAACTAACCTGTATTTTTAGTATGCGCCAAATTAACTTCTTACTGGTCGACGCACAGGCTAGGAAACCAGCTGAACTAAAGTGTCTAAATATAATCAGAAAAACACAAGCTGAAATGAGCTGGAGAAGGAAGAAAGATCTTTGCAATTGGAACAGATGGAATGTACGTTTGAACAGTACGCAAGAAAGCGAAATTGTGACAAGAACAATATTACGAGTTAATTGGGTTCGACTTATTTTATGGATCATGAGGTTAAGGCGTCTCTGATTGGTCTACACATAATGACTGAATTCAATCGAGCTATGTGACCTCAGGTGACCTGTAAGACCAACACCACCACCACCACCAATATTGTTGTGTGAATATTGCAATACCAATGTAATGGAAATAGTAATATTTGTTGAAATGATACTTCCATCTAATTTGCGAAATTCTATCTCGCTTCCTTCCTACCACCAACGACTTATATCAACCAATTTTCGTGTTCTATAAATTTCAGGGTTCACTACTCGCATATTATTCCACCATTCATTGTGATTTGGATTTGAATATTTTTTATAATAGTCCAAGCCGTACTGTTACTATACAATGCAAGACACTTTTGCCAAATCTTCAAGACACTCCAGCTTATGTAAACATTAACTGACACCATTACAGCAGACATTATTTGGCTAAACCAAGAGAGCATTCTACTTCTAGTGTAGTTCCCCCTTACCCACATAATACGCCAGAACTTAGAGATTAGTGAAAGAAAGAAAAGTTACTTACCATGATACCGCCAATGGCACTTTGACAGAACAGCAAGTAATGACTGGAAGAAGGCTGGAAAGTGCTCTCATGAATCAAGTCAACGTAACGATCCATACATTCTTTTCTTATTACAAAATTTTGGCTTAACAAGTCATTCAAGCGCTTCTCCTAACTTTGCCTCAGAGTAAATGAGATGGAGTCCAAAAGGAATTACACGACGAATCTAAGATATTGCGAAGCGTCTATTTGCAAACTGTCTTCTCTAAGATGACATGGCAACCTGTGAAGTTTGCAAAATAATTGCTTTGCTGTTGAATGTAATGTCTGTCTATCTTTATTGTTAGAGAGATGAAACCAGCTTCCTCTCCGTCTGTGGAAAGCCTCTTGGGATCTTTGGAGAAGAAACTCTATGACGATAATGTGACTTCTGTTCTTCGTGGTGCTGTTGCACATATGGCTCATGAGAGTGGGTGTTGTGTATTCTAGATTATTTATTTTTATTAAAACGTGGCATCTCGTTCATTTTATTTTTATTAACTCCTTCCGATTATTTCCTATTTCCTCTTCTTTACTAACATGGTTTCACAGAGAAAAGTTAGGGGACTAGTTCTCGGTAGTATAAATCTATTTCATTTATCATTGATCATTATCCTTAATCTGGATCTAGCTATATTATTTCCATGATAACTATTGCCTGCTGGTTTATTAATGTCTATGTTGGTAATCAGTCCATATTCTCCTTCTACTTAAATGACTCTCGCTTTCATATAGAATGATCATGGGAAGGATCTTGTGTGACTCCTTTCATGATTACAGTTAACGCCCACTTAAAATGTTTCAGTCGCATTCGGGTGGGTAAAATGGGATTCCCTGTAAAAATCTTAAGACACTTCAATATTTAAAGTGGGTTCAAGTTCTTTGACAAGCTTTGAGTTTCTGAAATCGGTTATTAGACCGAGACTAGCGGTGCTCTGATTTAGGTCTAGGATTGCCAAGAGCTGCAATGTAAAACTAGGTTCTATAATGGAGCTCTTTCATAAAAACTTTATTCAATGTAAATAACTTTATGCTGTGCTCTCGTTTTCCACATTTTTTTAAAAACATCTGATTAAAACATCTTTTTTCCACCTAAACTGCGAGCTACTTTCAATCGCTATGCAAGACCACGTGCTGTGTTTTGTTGTAATCTTAAGAAAAGTCCACCGAGTTTTATTTAGGTAAACGACATCTAAATGCTTCATCTTATCTGGCATTTGAAACATTTCAACACCTCGATTTTTTTTTTTAAATTTTCTGTCATGACAGCAGAAACAAAATATATGACGTCTTCTGCTCACAAGGAACCATGCAAAGCTCTCACTAATTGATTGATGTATTTCCTGACGGTTACTACTAATTAACTTCTCGCAAAGCACGACCATTTCGAGCATGCAAAACGGTGATGAGTTTTACCGCAGTCATCATGAATAGATGGAGAGTACCTTAAGGGCATTCTCGTTAACGAACTCATATTTATACGCCCTGCATTGGCCGATTTTGCTAATGTATGGAGATTTTTCACCCATTAGGCGAAATTGATGGAAATGCCATTTGGACCGGATACCTTTGTCACGTTGCCTGGCCTCTGATAACACTTAATTTGAGGCTTCATCGCCATTTATGGAATGTTGTAAGTATTTATGGCTATAATCTTATCTGACTTTAGAGTTGCTCGACTTGTACCTTCGAACGAGGTTTCCTTTGTTTACACAACTTTTTTAAACGAAGCTCTTGTTCAGTTGGCCTGGTTGCCAATAATACAGTAGCTTCAAGATTCCCATTTACAAGGACAGATATCCAATAATTGTAAACCGGTACGCAAGAGATAAAGTCTGTAAACCTCGTTCATGAGCATCGAAAATATTTGATTCGATTTCCAACCGCAACTCATCATCATTAATTATGCGATTTCTTAGTAAGTACTTTGGTACCTTTTTAATCATGTATTACCGAAGTGAAAAGGTGTCTATTTGTATTTTGGTGCAAGAAACTTTATTTCAGCTCTTCCTTTGGAGAGATGGATATCATCGAGTCATTGCGTTTGTTAGACAGACAGCAAGTTCGTTCAGTTGATGTGCATCAGGGGTGGTGATCGTGTGGTTTTTTCGTATACGTGTATGTTAATCACTGTAACTATTATTATGCATGGATTTGAGGTAAATTGATTGAGACATAAGAGGGAACTAATCGTAAAATCTGGTGCATTATTTACAAATTCTGTATCATTTGTAATGTTCTATCGTCAGTATGTTTGTTGCCTTCTCTCTTCTATGAACATCTACAGTTATTGGGAAAACTGATGGAAGCGCATAAGCTACAACTCGCGAGGGTGTTATTGAAAATGGTAGTGACAGCATGGTAAATGCTACGAGCGGCGAATTGAGTGGTGTGTGCAGTCAGCCGCTGAAGAACCTCGCACGCCAACTTCAAGTGAGCTCTTCCTTTCGAGTAGAGAAGAAAATTGGTCAAGCCATTGAGGAATTAGGCCTCTTTCCTATTACGCTCTACCTCAATCAACTCTCCCACAGGCCTGACAAACCTCTTATTCATTTTCCAGAGAAAGTTAGTGCTTCGCTGCCATTTTGTAAGTTTCTGTTGGCATTGATAAGTCATTTTTGTGTGTGTCTAAGAGGATTGTGCAAGAAAGGTTTATCTTCTAGGCAGGTTCGATTTCATTCAGTTCCTGTTTAGTGGTGGACTCCAAAAAACTGTTAGTTTGATATCATTCATCTTATTTTAATTATTAACATATATTTCTAAATTTGCCAATGTCTTTGCTGGCATTATATTAAATGTTTACCAACTTCCAAGCCGCTGCAACCATGTGTTCTGATTTCCCATCCTCCATCAATTTAGCAGCCAAATAAATGTAGCTGAAGGTATAATTTTCTCTGTGTTTACATCGATGCAGACTTTTCGTGAGTACTAATGGCATATTCAGTTTATGGTTTGGGGGTGATCTGAGTAGCTCTAGGCACTAATTTCTAGAGTATTTTGTTTAATAGCTTTCCTCTTGGCAGCATCACATCACAAGGCAAGTGATAGTCCATTGGAGATTGACAGCAAAAGCTCTTTTTCCAATGGTCTGGATCATCCTACTCCTCCTAAAGATCTACCACCACCAGCCTCCCCAAAGTCTCCCTCGAGGTTCAGTCGACGCGCTAGATCCGAGGCAGCTGCTGAGGCTGTAAGTATTCTCGATTAAATTATTTCGTCAATTCAAGACCTTTTCATTCTACTAGAAGTGCACAAACAGTATCTCGTTTATAGTTCCTTTGAGACTGTTTTTCAAACCTATCAAATAATCTGTTTGTGTATCTGTGACTTTGAATGGTTCTGCGTTAGAATCTTTATGAAAGCAAAGTAGATGTATCCGATGTACACCAAATTAAATATATATAATTCGCACTGTAAACTAATTCTCCCTCAATGCTAATCTACTAACGTTACAACCCATCATTGAACTACTAATCAACAGCTCCAAAGTCCCACAATTTAAAGTTCACGGAGATGTTGAAAACATTTAATCTGTAGAGGTATTTGGCGGTGCCTCGGTCAGAACAGTAACATGCGAAATTTTTTGGACCGTACTCTGCAGCCTTTCTTTTAAGGCATGGTGAAATTTATTTCTATTCAAGAGGCTGCTGCAATCGTAGTGAATCCAACTTCAAGTCTAATCGATGCACACTCAAATTCAGGTGAAAGATTATTTGCACCAATTGATACTGGTGAAAATGAAGAAGATATAGGCTTTAAGATGCATCCCTTTTTCTTCATAATAAACACTCGAAGGCTTGTCTTCAATAGCTTCTTTGAGCTTTATTTGCTTTGCCAGTATTGTGCTCACATGTTTTTACATTATAGCTGCAAAAGGGCCCGTATTCTGCAGTTCAGTCAAACGGCTGTACTCCGCCTCAAAGTGAATTGAAAAATAGTAGTGGTAGTGAGGTAGAGGAGGGAAATGCAGAAGAAGCGACAAATATCGCCTTTTCAACCGATCTCTCCACAGGCAATGAGAAGGAGGACACTTGTCCTGCGGGCGCTGAAATCGATGGAAGTAATGCGGACACCACCGATGAGATGCCTTCTATCCCTCCAGCTACTCTTCAGGTTGACTATGAGGAGACATCGGACCTCCCGAATGATCAGAATGATGAGTCTCTTCGTCCTCATCCCATTGAAAATCGTGTAATTGATGGATGCCTCTAAATTGGCTTTGCTTTACATTCTTTCCATATCACAACGTATGCATCTATTCTTTCACACCATTGGATGTCCACTGATGGGCGTCGGTCTTCTGACATCTCATTCTCATCCGGTTCATGCATAAATGCGGTAGCTTCCAAATCCACTTGACGGAGTACCTTTTCCCTTTCATTGCGTAAAGAGTTTGACATGGTCGTGTTCTGATGGAAAACTTGAATTGTGGTGGGTAGTTAAGTAGAGACTGAGAGGCTAAGTTGAGAACTTAGGTGTAGGTGTGTTGCAAATGTATGCTGTGTGTTTACAAAGAGGTGTATGCGCCTATCTCTGCCCCATTGCAGAACTTATATTTGCATAGTTTATCCCTTTAGAAAAATCTCTAAGATGAAAGCTCTCCACGCTTTCGATATTGAAAACACAGCGTGAAAATGTTAAGTGATTATATTTCAGTCGGTACAGTCGACCAATGCTTGTGTGCCGAATCGAGTCGAAGGTCCTCTACCTTCTTTCTTCTGAGTCTGAGCAACTATACCCATAATGTTGTCTCAGTAGCTATCTAACAGTATTGCTATAGTAGTCTAAGATTACGTCATTGATATAGCTTACATTGACTAATTCTTACGACTATATCACCCTTCCTTTTAGAAAACATCCTCAATCATACCAAAACCAGATGAGCCACTGTCGGATGAACAAGATAAGAAGGAAGGAAACCTCTCTTCAGGAGGATGCAATGATAATGTTGACATCTCACTCGGTGAAGGCAGCGAATGCTTCGTCGGAAGCGTTCCTCAATTCAATGGTACAGATGAAGATAAGGATTTCTCGAATTGCATCCTCGATCTCACTTCATCCTCTTCGAAAAATGAAGCGAGTGGTAGTTTTATTGAGATTGCTAGTGGATCCTCTGATCAAATAACCCTAGCTGTCATGAGGCGTCAGCGAGAACTCCGTCAGCTCTGCGCCTCCAATCATAATATCCTCCATAGACTTGTGCAGGCAGCTAGAAGAGACCTACAAAGGCAGGAGATTCAACGGAGACTCGCTATTGCTGATGCTGATGTAAGTCTCTTTGAGATTTCAAACTTCGAAGCAATTAACTACTGGAGTGACTAAATTAAAAAGTACGACGAATAGATTTGGATCGATGGATTTAATAGGACGAGAGGGTCCAATAAAATTAGTAGGTAGGAGGAATGAACAAATCGATTTGACTGAGTGAGTTGATCTGTAAGGATTATGGATAGGGAGCCGAGTAACATCGGAATCAGGTCAAAAGTAAGACTGTGACTGTTGAAGTAGTAAATAGATAGTACAAGAGTGAATGAATCCACATCAATTTGTAGTTAATTTAAAAAAAATAAATAAATAATTTTTGTTTTCATTTGGAATCTGCTTATTTGGGGATATTTTGAACGAGATTCTGAAACTGATCAATTCAGTCTTTGATCTGGAGACATTGTCGTAGACGGTGGTATTCAAGGGCATTATTGCATAGTTTCATTTTCCACAATTCACTTAATAAGACATTAGATTGAAGAAGAAGAAGAAGTGGAAGAGGAAGAGCACATCCACCTGAAATAACCAATTCTAAGGATTAAGAGGTGCAGCCAAAACCCCACTTTAGATCTGGCTTGAGGTGTTGAGTTAATATTTCCCTATTGGATATGGTGGTAACTTGCATGATTTTCAAGAAAGTTGAGCAGTTTTCTTAATTTTGACTTCAAGCTGTTGGCACGCTATTTTAATATGAAAACAGCCATTAGGGAGAAAATTACAAGATTACTATTTGGGTCATCCGCATAGACAAACTCCTTTTCAATTCCTACTTTCAACAGATTAAATATCGTTTTCTGTGTTCGTTTCTTTATAGGTTAAGTGAATGAATTTGAGAGTTTGTTTTTGTTTCTGGTAGTGAGGAGGATGAAATACTCGTCTGGGCCTAATGATTTGCTGGCATGAACCAGGCCTTTTATCACGAGATTTTGCATTCCATTTTGTAGGTTTTGGAAGCGTACAATAAATTGGAGAGTTACAAGGCCCAAAAACGCACAGCTCTGAAACGTGGTCGAGATTTCGCCTGGAAGACCTTGAAAGAGCGCCAAAAAATCCGTGCTGAACTAGATGCTTTCGACAAGAAACCCCCGTAGATGTCTTTACCTGAGAGTGTTTATGTCTATTTTGCAATACCATCTTTATTTGTGTACAAATTCGTATCTTCTGGTTTTCCTCTGTATAGTAGACCTATCTCCATTTGCTATTAATTCCTTGTCTCTGTCTTTGACTGTAGCCCTCTCTCTTACCTATTTCTCGAGAAGGAGTGTGTATGTTATTACCAATATGTAGTCGTTTTTTGCAATCATTAAAAGAATCTTTTCAAGACGCATCCGGATATGGCCTTCCTTCTAGTGAAATGAAACTGAACTTGAGACGAGAGTTTGCCTCAACCTTCCCTCTGTATGAAATGGCTATGAATTGTTTAATACGAAGGCTTTATAAGTATCGGCATTTGTGGAATTCTATAATAGGGTTGTTAAGTTTCCTACAAGGTGGGTTCCTGAGAAGTGAGTTATGGATTTTTTAAATGATCTGGGAGGTATTGAGATCAAGTTTTACCCTTTTGGTTAACAGCACCCTCACGAAGTGCATATACTAGCCCACCTGAAGGGAAGCAGAAGATGACCGATGCTTCTCTCTGTCCATGAAGGTCCTTATGAAAGTGCTTGTATAAACAAATTTGTTTTATTTAAACTAACCTCAGTTTGAGCGATAGGCATTGTTCAGGGAAGCCACATTTTGTCCAATCAAGATGGGAAAAGAAGAGAATTTGTTCTTACTACTAACTTTCACCTTTGCTACAGAATACGTCTGCCTTTACCAAAAACCAACTCAAATTGAAGCCGGAGCCTATGCCGAAGTGTATTAAGTGACTGATTTAGTCGAAAATTGACCCACTGGTTTTTGATGCCATTTCCCCACTGAAAATAACCATTAATTCTACTTCAGTGCCCATTGGGCGAAGCTGGTGCTTAGAGTTGATGTGATGAGAATCTTCATATCTATTTACTTATTACATTTCAGTAGAAATTAAATTTTACTTTAACCGAAATCCTGTTCAATTTTAATGCATTAAGCAGTTTCACAGGTTGCCATGTCATCTTAAAGAGGACAGTTTGCAAATGAACGCCTCAACATATCTTGGATTTTTCGGCAAACGGCAAACATCGTCCTTTTTCACACATCTTCTATTTGTGGTGCTGTTCTAGAAAGCGCGGGATAAATTCAAGGATTCAAGGATTCCGCATCTAAATCATCCATTGATTAACTCCTGTTCCACATTTATTTTCAGCTGCCTAGCCCACCTCATTACATGAGAAAACTAAAATTTTTCAGTTATTAGACATTAAGTTTTTTGCGAATGTACGTCTTTTCTTGATAGTCTTGTTGGAAAACTTAAGTGAACGATGCTTTAATTGTGCCACGAGGTTCCCCAGTGGAATTTAATCTGCTATCTGAATTATTTAATTAATTTGTGCTCACAAATAATATCACCTTCTCTGACATGCATTGACTGTGAGCACTCCCAAATCCTTAGAAGAGAAGCTAATGATTGGAGGATTGCTCCAACTAGTCGCACTATTATTTCCTATTATTAACTTGTACAATTTTCAGTTAATAGAGAATAATTTAAATTCTGAAACAGTGCTATCTTTAGAAAACTGCAGTAATTATGATGTCTTATTGCAATTTAAGTCTTCATGACTTGACAGTTGTAAAGTCAGTTAAAGTCAAGTTGCATCAATGAAATGGCTCCTTTCATGATGGAAGGTTTGTATTTCGTGCTTCAATGCTTGACCCTGGATCTAACTCCATCGAAGTGAGGCTTTCTGAACAATCACATTCTTTTGAATGATTCAAATCTAATGCAGAGTGCTTTGAGGATAGATATCTTTAGCCCTAATATGGAAGAACGGAGGACAAGACCTTAGTTTCAATTTTAAAAATTTTGAACTTTAAACTACTTACTTATTATTAATCACCCCATTGAATGCGCATTTCGTAGAAGAAGGTCTTACCTATATGTCTTTGTTTGTCTACGCATGATAGGGAGAACATACAAATTAGTTCCCCTTTCCAAACCTAGAACCCGACCGACATGCAGAAGAATAGTAACGTCATTTGGTGAAACAGATCTTTCTTCCAAATCAACAATTTGGAAATGTGATTAAGATGTGGGCCAAGCAGAATCAATAATTGCAGGTTAGCAGGTGAGGGAACATGGACAAACCAATTTGGAACTACTTAATATTGCATAAATAGTTTTTGCTCTGAATTATTTTCAGACCATTCCTTCATCTTAGTATAATCGGCTTTACATCTGTAAATTGTTCAAACTAACGTTCATTACGAAAACCGCCCAGGTTCAGTACTGAGCTCAAATGCAGTGATTTCAATTTTTTGGTAGACAGAAGCTTTACAAATCGTTTGCTGGTATTTGATAGCAGTATATGTAAATAGAGAACAGATCTGGTTTGACGAAAAATTGGAAAATAACACAAAAATGCAAAAAAATAATCTGATCAGCAGTGTCTGCATTTTTCTTAAGAGCATTACGATGCAGAATTGTATGTGCACAAATTGCAGGCATAAGATTGCTTCGAAATTAGCCAAGCTGCCTCAGCATTATCGATGAAACTGAGAATGTGGCGTCTATTCTGATTGTGTTTCAGTGCCATAAAACTTAGTCAATCAAACACAATTGAGGATTCGCTAATAATGAAGTGAATTTTGATTGTTGATCGACTGAGAGATATCCTCACTCACGATCACGTTTGCTCCCTTCGCTAACCAAAGCACGACCGGATCCTTGAGGTTAATCGCGTACGCATGCGATTTCCCATTTCAGCTCCGTTGCGTTGTGCACTAAAAAATTTATATTTCAAGAAATTCTCATTATGTAAGTGCTAAGAACACTTTAAGAAGAATGCTGGCATGACGTTTAAATTCGCTAAACAATTAACTGATGTTAGTACCTCAGCATTCTCAGTCACATATGATGAGCAAATATTTATTTCAATTATAGCTTCAGTGTCGTATAGGTATTCCGCAATAGAACTACCCTGAGGTCACTCATTATTTGATTTCATTAATTTCACCAAATAAATTTCAAATCAATGTACAGCAAGTGTGCTGTTAATAAAAACGGACAAGTCTGCAACCTACTTACCTCAATTTTATCTGCCCTAAATCCTTATTTCACTACTATTGAAGGCGTTTGTCTGACACAATTGAGCTTTCATGAGAAGCGAGGTGATTTCAATTAAAGGAGAAGTATAAACCATGAAATATTGCGATACATCATTAGTAAATAACAAAGAGAAAAAGGAATAGAAAGGGCAATTGCTACTCTTAGAAATGTACACTGCACAATGTACAGTGAATAAGCTACCAACTGCCTGCGCATAACTTTCCCAGTTAGTGAAGTTATTCCTAACGTAAGTTGAGTGCAAATGCCTTAAGAGAATTTATTTTTGTTCCACGACTTTTCCTGGATTGTAGCTCGTTTCATCACGACCCATACTACAGCCACAAAATCAAATATGTACTCACAAATGACGCCACTGGTTTTGGAATGATGAATGGCCTCCTATCCATCTCTGGTATTCCAGCCTTTTTCCGTGGCACTGAAGGTCATTATTTCATTGCCTGTATACATATTCTACTTTGACCTAACTATCCTGCCTGATCAATCTTACTGTCGATTTTACTGCTACAATACATTTTCATCCAATTGAAATTCTAACTTACCTAACTCATTGTTTAGAATATATAATTCCCTTGACACCACTCATGCATGGGAGTTGCGTGTTATGCCTGCCTGGTGCCATTGCATTGCGAGATACAGTTCTTCAAGCATGCATAAAGTCTGTAAATTTGGAAAAGGTAATCCTTGAATGAAGTGAACAGGTTCAATTAGCGAGAAATAGAGATATACCTAGGATATTTCGATCCACTTCCCTCTGTCAAGTTTTATTTCACGAAAAGATCAGATCTTATTAACTGGAAAGAAGGCCTAATTTCATCTTTCAAGTATTTCAAACATATAAGTAATTCAAATTTTCTTGCAGATTCAATTACTAGTATGACAATATTAGGAGTCAATCGATTTAAAGTATGGAGACAGCAGGCTTCTAATGTGACTATTTTAAATTGTTACTGATTTATTAAAGGTAGCCATTAAACCTAGGATGCTGTAAATCCGTTAAAATAATGACAAAGGAAATAATCTAGGTGACAAGTATTTGGGGATTTATGGAGAATTCACTTAATTCGAGCTATAAGATTTGCGGAGGATGCTGACAAGGGAATCATGAGCAAATAAATCGGGAACATTTTGGCAGAAATAGCTGTGCTCTAATGCCACAAGAAATTACAATGGCACTAACTTGGCCATTTGCTCCCACCTCTAAGCTGTGGAATATTATATACGTTGATTTATCTTCCGAATCCCTGGAAAATAAGGTGAATCGAAGTAAGAAAACCGAGCCTAATTGAGCAAATAATGTCAAGCAACGATTATTTAACGTCAGAGCAACTATTGTACATCCAGAGGCCAATATTTAAACTCAGTAAGATTTGTAGCGCCATGCTACACGAATAAGCTATCTCTGTGGCAAAATCCCATGGTAAAGAAAGGGTTTCGGAATCCGTTAAGCTATCTCAAATATATAGAAAAGCAGACGTATGGCAAATAAAGTGCAAATTGAAGGTATCCTCACAACAAATACTGTTCGTAGTTGGGTGCATTTAACGTAACTTGAATGAGCATTGACAGCTGACTCGCTGAGAATTCTACTGTACGCACGACTGCACATTACAGAATGCTCGTGTGAGCAGTTTAATCGCGTTAGGATTGCCCATTCCGCAATGCTCCCCTTCTACAGCGTTTTAGGGTGGAAGAGACTCGATAATTGAGCATAATCGGCCAGTAGAGATGGAAAGGCATCCCTTCAATCACAACGAGTGCGATGTACCTCGGGTCGAGATATGCAATGAAGGATGAAGTATTTGGATATGCATTTAAGAACTTTGAAAGGTCAGTCACACAGTGGCTGTAATGGTTTCTTCATGGCATCTACTCAAAAAAAACGCAGGAGCGTGTTGATAAATCTTTATTAATTTGAGCTAAGAATTGGGTGGACGGTTGTATAATGATCCTTTAATCGAGAGGAATAGGACAGGTGATCTGTAAGTTTTTGTCTTGGAAGTCGGTAATCATTTCATCAGGAAGCCTAGGAGTTGTACCAAAATAGTTCCGAAAGATAGAATCCGAGGTCTTCCTCAGCGGTTTTTCTAATTGCAAGTAGAATGATCGGAAGAAGTTCCGACCAATTTAATCTCGATCATGTTGTGACAATAGTAGATTCGCGCTGTTGCTGAAAATGGTAAATAAGCCTGTTGGCCTTGAAATGATAGGCTGTGATGAGGAGATGACTCAACTCTCGAAACAGGGCAGATGTGATTTGTGACACCATGTCTGTTGTGTACTACGGATGGAACACCAAATAGAGACATCCAAGACTGCACTTGGACTTTGCCAATAAATTCAGATGAAGTTTCACATAATAGGATCGCAACTGCCCAACGCGTATATATCGAAAACGATCATAAGAAAGAGAATAAATGGAGAGGGGACTTCGAGTGTGTTTGGGAATCTTGCTAGATTTACAAATAAGGCAATTTCAGTCCCACAGACCAACGATCTGGAGAAAGGTTTTCCAAATAAAACGACCAGTAATCATCTTGGTTGTGGAATGAAAGCTTGGATGCGACAATCCATGAAAATAGTCGAAGGTCTTGTGGCGGTCTACTTGTGGACAAAAGGCCTTGTCTTGCCGGTCAAAGTATCACAATGGATTTTGATGTTAAAAGTGTTTTTTTGAGGGAAGGTATTCTAGACGTAATGAGTGACTTAAGTGATATCCGCAAATTCTAAATCTGAATTTTGAGAAGAGACAATTTTCCGGAAGTCGAGGTGTGTAAAAACGAGATGACCCAGTTCTATATGGGACATCGTATCGGCAACAGCATTAATAAGGCCGTCGAATTATCGGATATCGATGGTGAATTGTAAGATGAGGTCGAAATAGTAGATATCCTTGGGCGAATGACGACTTCTGGATGTTCAGAAAGCCTAAGGTGTTTGTGATTGATGAAGATGTGGAATTAACAATTTTCAAAAATATGTCAGAAGTGCTTGAATTCCAAGTAAATATCGAGCAGTTTTCATATTTCGGTAGACTTTAGCTTCTTTGAGAAGAAGTACAATGGTTGAATTTCACGGTTGACTAGCTGTTGCAGAACCGCAACCACTGCCTCTTGAGATATATCAGTCTCGAAACTAAGTTGTGTTCCACAGGAGGTCTCGAGGTGATTCAGTGTAGATGTTTTGAATAATTGCTGCTTAACTACAACAAAACCATATTTCGGCTTCTAATGGTATAGTGAAATGATTTGGATTACCCTTGGGACGATGTGTGAGGGACTGTAAGATTTGAGCACAGCTTGGATTGAATCTTCCATAATAGTTCACCACGTCTAGAAAACGACGACGAGATTGGGTCTCTTTCGGGCAGAAGCGCAAAAACAAAAGTACTAATGTGATTTCCGAGGAAATCGATTTCAGTCTGACCAAATATGTGATCAAATGCGCGCAGCAGATTCTGTCTGTGTTCCTCAGGGTTGGCACTATCGATGAGCGCATCGTCAATACAAACAAAAACGAACTCTAAGCCATGGAATACTTAGTCTTGCAATCGTTGAAATGATTGATTGGCGTTACGGAGACCGAAGGCCATACACAGATACTCGAAAGGATGAATGGTGTAATTGTGACTGACTTCACGATATGTTCCTGGGTCATTGATATCTGAGGATACTTTCGGATAAGGTTCAAGTTGAAAAAAATGACTGCGCCACTTAGTTGAGGTGAAAATTCGAGAATATAAGTTATTAGATTGAAAGCACAATAATCTCTAAATGGACTCAAGTAATTATTTTCTTCACAACCAAGTATTAGGGGAATTATTTGAAGGTCGGGCAATCTCTAATGAGACCATTTGTTGAAATTCTCCTTTAGCAGCCAGTAATTTGGCGGGATAAAGACAGTGCACTTTAGGGAACACGGACTGTTCCTTGGTAATAGTATGGTTACGTACCCCGTGTTTGGATTCCAATATATCGGACTGTGGACGAAGAATAGATGAAAACTCAGTTATGATGTTGGAGAAGGGATTACTGCCGGTGGAAAAGCACATGCAGGTCTATTGAGTCTATGATATCTGCAGCACAAACTACTTGAAGCGAGGTGAGGGTGCCGAGAAAGGTGCGGTCACTGAGATTGACAAGTCGGAAGTCGGCATAAATAATAGACTTTCAACATCAGCAATAAGGAAAACAAATGAAAACTCTCGACGGGGTCCAAAATCTATGTTGAGGAATCTTTGGCCACAAATGTTGATTCTGGTACTGTTTGGTACCTGAAGAGTGAAGCTGATTTGATGTAGAAGGCGTTTTCTGACCTCAGAACCGGTGCCAAGTAAAAGCTTACGTTTAGCCTTTTTGTTGATTACAAAGAGGAGGCGATTAATGAAGTGGAAAGGATGGATCGACGCCCATACTGCCAAGAATTGAATTTTTCTCGAGAGTTATTTGCTTGGGAATTGGAATATTTGCAGTCTGGCTGACATTTCTCAATATCGTCTCAAAAAGTTCCGTGGTGGTAACAGATTTGACTTCGGTGGTTAGACGAACTAAGGGATCTTTTTGGAGAAATAGAGAATTGTGTGTTGCAATGAGAAATGCTTGGTACGGGCAGCTTCAGTTTCAGTTTCTCTAGCAGCATATTGAGGACGCTGGCTTGCCAAAACATAGTATCAAGGGCAGAGAAGATTTCACTGCATTAATCCCACATCCATCATGAAGTTAATGGACCTGGTCTGCCAGTGCAGCTAATTCGTCCTGATTGCCTCGATGAGGTAAACATTTCACTGTGTCTACAACGAAACATTTCATCCTTAACCCTTTCAAAATGTCATCAGTTTAATCGATTCTACCAGCAAATAAACGCATGTGGAGTAAAAGTTGGGGTAGACTGCTATCCCTTAACTCAAGCTGTGTCAGGGTCGCCAATTATACACCCGATTGCTTTACGAATAAGAGTGTATTAATCCTCACTCATTTTTGGGAAAAATGTTCCAGAATAGAAAGGACTCCCGAAATTGTACAGTTGGAATTCTAAATCAGGAAAAATATCTTCCTTCTACGTATTTAGTCCAGTAAAAATAAAGTAATAAAGCACAAGGCTCCAGATTTAGCAATAGCACAGATCGGAACGTTTGATCGGTATGCGTCAATGCATCCACTTATTTGAAGAAAGGCTCGGCATTAAAGATCCAGGAAAAATTTTGAGCCATTCGATTAGTGTTCAAAGGTGTGCCAATTTCACAACGAAGATGAGGGCTGATCAGAATATGCTCACAGATTTTTCTCAAGGCCATGGGATATGAAATGTTCAATTATAAGATTAATTTCAACAAAACACAAAATACATCATGTTTCCGGATTTTTAAAATATCAAAAAGAAGCAAAACGTGTAGATTTGATTTTATTAACAGCTTACTAAGGGTAATTTTTGCCAGAGGTTCAAATTATCTCAATACAGTCAATATCTGTCCATTCAGAAGTCCATTGTGATTTATACTTAGGGGCGCTGGTCTACTAGGTTTTATGAAGAGGTTTCCGATGAAAAGGAAAATTGACAATTGATTCGTTCAATTTGTAAAATCGCGTCATTTCTCTGCTTAATCCTTTAACCTTATTTGATTTTCTTCAATTTGCACAAGTTGTACCACTTTTAAATTGAATATTCTATTTTTATGTGAAGTATTCTTGATCCGTCTGAACACTTGATTTCTTTGATAGAGTAATGCTCTAAATTAACTCATGAAAACATGTTTTTGGACAATGAATTAAAAAAGAAAGTCTAATATTAGTAAAATAAATCTCCAAATTTCTATCTGTGCAGCCACTATTTCCAAATTGGAGCCCTATGTGACCTTTAAAAAAACTGGCATAAGTGGCAAATTGGGTCCAAACTTACCGTGCGAAAATTTTTGGAAAGACATGAAATGTCTATGGCATTGACAGTTTTCAGTTACTAAATGAGTTAAATCTTCAATTTGCTTTGTTGAGCTTGAGTCCAAAAGGACGTTAAATTTTGAAAAAGCTATTAACTTAAAATGCTAACCTTTTTTCACATATTATTAGTTTGCAGCTCAGTTAACAAGTAGACGAAAATCGAATTTGATTTACACAATAGACAAACCGTAAAGTGTATGTTTGCAATCGAGTTAAAGTCCAGTGTTTTGTGAAAACTACACAATTGCAACGGCGATGAATTTCACCTATAACAGCCAAATTTCACACAGATGGTATACCACCTTGGCTTTTATCACATGCAATGTTCCTTCATGTTTATACAGAAATGTTACTACTTGCCAATCCAAACGCTTTGCCCACAATTTAGTTTTACCTGTCAATAATATAACTATTCTGAATTTAATGCAAGGTTTAATGATAGAGAAACCATAGAAACTGATAAATAACATTTTAAATTCATCTTATTGAGTTATAGTTACGTCTTTCAAATCCTAGCTCATTTTAACATTTGTCAACATTTTGCAAAAGGTAGCGTTCTAATTGCCATTTTTCCTCGTAAAAATTGTGCACATAACGTCTTTGAACTAATTCTATGCAAAAAGAGGATTTTATTTAATCGATTTTCATTCCTAACTTAACTAAGTTATTATTTTTTTTATAATTAACACAGCTGGAGACTACACTTGGCCAAATAATGACAGTTATGAGGTGAGCAAGTCTGCAAGCCCAAATCTCCAATCAACAAGTGGTTAAAAGTATGCTGTTGTGAACTAAAGTGCATATGCAGTCTTGAAAGGTAAAAATATCACTGAACCAATCAAGCAAATATGTAAGTTCTAAAAAACATCGAATCAGCCCGTTTCACTTCTTTCTGTAAATCCCATTAAATTATATTGGAATAGGATTTGTATTTTTAAGAATTGTGATAAAGCAAGCAATTTTGGTTTTATGCTAAAGAAACACTATTAATTCTTAAGAAAGCCTAGACTATCAGCAGAGTTCCGCATGTTTCGAACTTTGGATTCAATTTCTGGAGTTTTAGACACTGGGTCTAATTTACTGCTTCGCCTTCAAACGTCTCCGCCTTTCCTCTGTTTCTTAAGTGAGCAGTTTGGGAACATCAGGCATATGGATCGGTTTCTTAGAATTTGTTAGAAGTAAGAATGATTGTTAATCTAGCTCGAACTTTTAATTGGCTCTCCAATTAGCAAACCGATTCATGTTCATGCGCAAAAGACACGATGAAACCTGAACAAAAGTATTTCCAACTAGGCTTTCTCAAAAAATGTTCGGTAAGCTCTTGAAATACACCTTGACATGATAATAATAATTTAATAATAAAACAACAATTTTAAATTGATTAATAAAAATTGTAATTTAAAGGAGAGTTTATAATAAATTAAAATTGAATAAACTTATATCAATTATTTTCGTTGTTTCAGTTAGCTCTATTTCTTCAACGCCAACTTGAAAGATCGTATTGACCCAATTGTGGCATTTTATTCGATGTGTTGTGGTGTGCTGTACTTTATCCATTTTCCGCCTCATTAACTGTTTTCATGATAATAGGCAGATACAAAATGGCTGGATATGAAAAGCTGACAAGCGCTTTACAAAAGTTAAGTAAAAACTTGTTTGACACCAAACAGGAGTGCTTCATTATTGGCATATCTGGTGGATCTGGCTGTGGAAAGACAACGTTGGCTAACAGCATAGTGAAGAATCTTGGCCAAAATAGTATCACCATCTTGAGCATGGACTCATATTACAAGGTAGGTATTGACCACTTTATTTCCCTGTTGCGATAAGTTTCGCTTATGGGTTAGTATCTGAGCGAGATTAACCATAAAACAGCTAACAAGAGGGTTTTGGAATTTGATGCAGTGAGTTGACATTTTTATGAGAATTAATTTTACTGTTCTAAGATTTTGTTTTACGTTCTATGGGTGAGTTCACATTGGCCATATTCTCAGCTCATAGAGCAGCAATTGCGTCATGTCTCTTTCTCTATTTACTGAAAAAATTCCTATCTTGACTGAAGTAGTGATGAGTCTCTTTATGAAACAATGTTCGCTTTCTTCTTTCATTAGTGTCTGCCATGCGGCAGGCAAGTTTTTCAATACCAATTCGTACAATTCAATGGTAATCGATCTTCGCGAGTTAGCACTCTTTTACTATACTATTTGTAAAGTATGTTTAAAGTAACAAAGATTTAATGTTTTTAACACAAAAATTGCTCTATAGAATTTGCTTCTTTTGAATATTTTGCGCGTAAATTTGACGAGTCATACAAATTGCTATGTAGATATACTGGTACTAAGAGACAGCAAGCTTTAAAGCCTGCTTAAAATAATATAAGGGATAAGGTCATGTATGAGTACAGGAAAGGTCAAACCAGGACATTACATTTATAAACTCCTAGTTAATAATTAAAACTATTTATATACTATTGACTCATTCCGCAACACAACGTATCAATTAGATGAATATTGACTTTTCACTAAGTTATTAGGTTGTTAGTGTCAATTTCACTAACATTTGATCCATTTTTCTAACTTAAAGACCGCATCGTCAACTTTGTTCACATACATTTGCTCCAAGTTGGGAGTAGCTTGCATCATTGCAATTAGTTCATGTACATCAATATAGTCAATTATTCCTCCCTCCCGCGCCCATTTTCTGTAAAATTGGAATACCAAAGGTGATGGACTACGAGCTCCATGGAAGCGCAACTGTAGTTCATGCACTGTCAACAAACTCCAGGGCTTTTTAAACTAATCTTACAGATAATTAAGGAAGACGATTTCATTCAAAAGTTCAATCTATTTTAGGAACTTTCTGATGAGGACAAAGCTCTTGCTCATGAGGGGCGTTTCAACTTTGATCATCCCTCTGCGATTGATTCTGAGCTACTCTTCAATCACTTTACTATGCTCAAAGAGGGCAAAACTATTGAGGTTCCAGTATATGACTTCGTAACACATTCTCGTACCGCTAATACCCTTAAAGTTGGTGGCGTAAAAGTGATCATTTTCGAAGGTATCATGACCTTTTGCTATCAGGAGTTATTGAAGGTAATTCATTCTTTGAGAAAATATTCTATTACATTTATCCACAAGAGTAGAATTAATATTAACAGCCTGTGACGTTATTTAAGCTCATGGATGTCAAGATTTTCGTTGATACCGATGCGGAATTACGTCTCTCTAGGCGTCTTCTTCGAGACATTCGTGAGCGTGGTCGCCAAGTCAATGACATCATTCGTCAGTATTTCACGTTCGTCAAACCTGCCTACGACAGCTTTATAGCTCCGTCAAAGTCTCGTGCGGATATTATTGTCCCATTTGAAGAGGCAAATCCTGTGGCGATTGATCTGCTTGTTTGTGCCATTGATAAACTTCTAATTGAGCATATAAGACGACGCTGTTCCAGTGTGCAATCCACGGATATGACTCTACTTGAGGAGGAATCTGTACTTGCAACAGCTTAGGTACATCTGTAATTGAACGAAGAAGCAGAGTTGTTTTTCAGCATTGGCTGTCCGCTTTCTGAATGAATTGATATCAAATAAATGTTAAATAGAGCCATTTCCTTTCTATGGGCTTCATTTGTGGCATACCAATTTAAAGTAATAATTTCTCATCGAAAGACAAAACACACTTTTCTATAATGAACCAAATCCAAAATAAAGCCACATTAATTTAATTTAGACTATTATCTAATTCTTATGATCTGAATCCGAGTTTCAAGTAATTTGGAAATGCGGCACTTATCAGGACCTAAATTCTACAAAATTAATAGCAAAGCAAACAAATTTGTTCATGTGAGGGCAATTGTGCTCTTGGAGTACTTGTTAGCGTTCATTTATGTTGGCGCACGTGAAACCATGGGAGTGACCATCACGAGGGTTGGGAGAATGCTCATGAGGGAGCCGAGTAGTTGCCTTCTCTCTTCAAGAGCTGTGCGGCAACGATTCCTTGGATAATATGGTTACGGTGTGAAGTCTGTGTAACATGTATTTTCTGGTATTATTATTGTTGGCATGTATTACCATGTTTATTCTTTTCAAATATCACCATATACACACAATTAACACCGTCGTTCTAGCATTTCTTTGAAATTGTCGTGGCGAATCATTTGCAGTTGCTATAATTGTCAACGTATAACCTGGTCAAATACCCTAAATTTTATTTTTGCAAGTGCGTCTTTTTTCTAAAATGACGATTAATTCGAATTTTATATGCTTCTCCGCTTGAACATGACATATAGATATAAATATATGACACAATGGAATAATTTTTATTCAATGAAAGTTAATTTATAATTTACTATAATGTTTATATTTGCAAAATTGGCCAAATTTGAGGGTTTTTCCCTGCTACAATCCCTTGCAATAATCGAGATTCGATTTTAGGAGGTCAACAGGATAATAATACTTAGTGAGCATATCCTAGTTGTCATGCCTAGCTACACCCACAATTCTAAAACTAAAAATTCAATCAGTTCCTCAAAAAGTATTACATTCTATAATACCATACAACACGTTTGTGAGCTTTTAACCAGAGGATGAAATGTCCACTACCACTGGGTCATTAAATTCTTCCAAGAATTCTACCCAATCTCACGCTGTTAGGAAATTAATTAAGGTTGAGCTAACAGTGACGACCTGGGGTTACACCCATCAGTCAGAATTGGTGTGAAAGTGATGAATTTCATTCGCTCCGCCTCAACTCTCGCACTTGAAACTACTATAGCACGACTATCCTCAGAGCCTACCGTAGTAAAGCAACAATCAGTATTGAAATCCTTGCTCGTGATCACTGGACATATCTAATATGTTGACTAAATTGTCATCCGGTAGTTTTTGCCTTCTAGCTCTGTCTGTGAGAGCTTTCCTAGGACATGTCAAGATATCCTAAGTTTAACGTTATCATAAATGAAGGGCATGGAGCTAATATTGCTGTGTCCTCTCTTGACCTAAACTCACCATCAATGTGGCCTCATTCTCACCAACTAATTACCCTCCATAGCTCCTGCATTGAAATGTTATCTGATTCCAATCACCCTTCCATTATTAGCCTCCATAACTACGACCTCCTCTACTCCACATAATAAGAGAGAAAATGTAAGGAAGCCTGATTTGGCATTTAAAAGAACAAGTTTTGACCACCAACAGAAATTAACCCAGTGTAACCTTGCCTAAATCAAATATGGCAACAGGGTTACTATAACTACCCCTAAAAGTGGATTAGCCGAAATACCATCACTTGCTCACATTTACCATATCTCCATTATGTCTAGTATACGTTGAAGTTTCATATAGAACGCTACTTCTCGAACACCACAAGGTACTTTATTGCCGTCTATTTTGGTCAAAATACATAGAAAGTACGGGGAGGGGAAGCGATGGTGAGTGAGATAAGCTACAGGAGGAAATGCGATAAGCTATTAGTTACTTACTCCGACGACGACTGACAAACAGGTGGAGAGTGATGTGGAGGTAAATCGAAAGACTGAGGTAATTGGAATAATCAGGCAGGTTGAATCAGAAAATTTAAGTAACACAGTGCAATGTGAAGCGTAGTGGGTGGCAAAGGAAAACCGACAGCAAAAACACGGTTTGGTAGGAGATAGTATCAAGGAGGCAAAGTCGGAGACTGCATTACCTTACATTGGTATTAGAAAATAATTCGAGTTACACACGAAGACACTGGCATGCCTAAATGCAAAATGGGGCAAATACAGAAGAGCTGATACTGTACAGAAACTCGCCTAACAGTCTCCATAAAGGCGGAAACAAGTCAGCTTTCTTCAATCACAAGTTGACTAACAGATAACGTGTACATCCCTGTCCACACTCCTTTACTAGTACGGTAAGACGCCACGCAAAACAAGCGCTGAGAGGACTCGGACAAAGCCAAGTGGCACTTAAACATGTCCACTACTGGCAACCTATAGAGTTCATTAATTAATTAACACTTCTTCCGATCCCAAAGATATATCTTGCCATTTGCATGAACACTATAAACAAAATTGAATAGTTAACTCGCGTGCCTTGTGTTCGAATAAAACTGAAAGTGAATAAAATTCATTAAATTGGTCACATCCCAAGATATCATCCAATTGTCAACATTAACAAACCTTTCTGAAAGCAAACACTCTCGTTCGCTCCTATGTTGTGCATATAAATGCTATCCATGTTAAAGTAAATGATCTGATTTGACTTAAAATCAACTATGACTTCATCGCCGTCATTGGTAAATGACTTCTCGAGTTCGCAATTATTGGATTCATCCTCCAAGTCGACAATGTGTATTGCTGTATGATTGATAGACACGAGCCATTTCTCATTAAGCTCAACTCGAATTGCAGACAAATTCTTTTTCAAATCGTAACGGGTATCATAACCGCTAGAGTCATTGATTCGCATGGAAATTGTACTTCTTTCACAATCAGCTGATAAAATACAACCTTTGTAGAAGGTAATTGCATCAATCCTCCTTCTTCGTCGCCAACTCCAGCCGTTAAGATTTGATGTGTAGTCTAAGAGCAAATAATTGCATTATACTGACTTACCATCAAAGATCCTCAAGCACTCGCCTGTCAAAGCGTTCCACAATCGAATGCTTCCATCCAAACTGACACTGGCAAATAAACCACTGTCATCCGGTCTGTGCGGGTTAAAGGAATTTCTCGAAAGACTAAGGGATGTTATTGGTGACTTGTGACCAGTCAGAATGTGCAGGCACTTGAATGTACGACAAGGAACCTCGTAAACAACTACCGCACCAATTTCAGTTCCCATTATTAGCAGGGGAGGCTTAGTTGAAAAACGCATTATAGCCAATGTTCTAATACTCGGTCCAGGTATTTTCCATATGTCTGCTAGTGAACTGAGTCGAAGCAAGTCCATAATGTATAAGTGATTATCTCCAAGCTTCATAAGCACCAATTCTCCGTAGGTAAACAGAGAATCCACAGGTATGCAGTTGACCTATAGCATAGTAAGATAGAAAGACTCTTCTTATTTTCTATTTGGATTAAAGCAAATGAAATTAAGCAGGTGGAGTCTAATAAGGGCTAGGTTGGACGGGATCGAAGAAGAGGTGTCAAGGTGGTTACTATAGTAGATTTTCGGATTCGGACAGAAAAATATACTCTAAATGGAGAGTTTACGTTATCAGATTTCACGATTCAAGATTCAAGATTCTTACTATGATTAATTTACTAGTTTGTAGTCGGAGTCTGTACTGCCCATTTGTTCGTCTTAAGGCAGTACATGTGGCATGAGCTTAAAATGGAAGAGATTACAGAACAAAGTGTGCAATCTGTTGTACACGTTTTGCTATACTTCTATAAATTTGGCTTATCAAATTTTAGGGGAAGCATTTAATTAGCCAATCCTTACTCTATTAGCCATTTTAATGATCGGAGTACACCAGTTTGCTAAGAAGCCACCCAAGTTGCGAGTTCTCATCGGAAGATAAAATTCTTGCTCTTGAAAACCATTGACACTTCGATCAGCCTTCGGTAATTATGAATGAACTGTATTTGCAGCACTTTAAGGGCGACCTTAGAAGCCTAATTTATGACTTCACATTCACACTGCCCTTAATTAACAATTAATTAGTTAGATCTAATGATTGTGGAAATGAACTTATGTATTGAAACTGCGAAACAAGACGCAAAACGAAGTACTCAATGTAGTCCAAGTACAAGAAAGCAAAGAATTCAATGTTCTCACTTCACTAGCATCAACTTCACTTTTCAACCATTTTAAGTATTTCGATTTTGCAATCCTATTTCGCACAATTTAGTGGGAAATAATTTTAATATCTAATGGCTAGTAATAATAATGATGAATGCATACTTAACGCACACACATAATTGTCATAATAAGCCAATGTCACTTGCGTTAGCGATTTCCTTGACTTCAATGTCACGTGATCGCCATTTGTATTCAACAGCCTTCTCACGACGTATCGCTCTCTCCCACGTGTGAGTAGGATTACTACAGTGTGCAGTCCATTGCATAGATAGATCCGAATTAGCGTGCTCGAAATACCAACATCTGGGTATGTTGGAGGATCGACTCGCTTCTTCCCAACAGTTACATCTTTTTGCCAAATCTCTCCACTCCGTACATACCTGTGGAGTGAGAAAAAAGAATGGAGTAGAGCAGTAAAGAAGAGGTGGTGAGACTGAACCAACCATAACTCTTACCCACCTGCGAAAATGCTACGAGGCTGTGTAGATCGAGATATTTGATGATCTCACGTTGAGGCATTTCACCTATGCGCTTGAAATGATTTATCCCATCATTTGAAGGCACATTTTTAAGAGTGCTGGAGCTGCGTTTTCTTTTCTCTATTTTTTGCCATTTCATGGATCGTGCCATTCCACTATCTTCTTTACTCTTATGGATGGTCTTGGGCAATTTTAAGCACCTCACCATCAGTAACATTAATGAAAGACTGCAGATGGTGACAAGGATCGTGACGTATAAATTCATTCTCGTTTCTTTGTCAAAGCAATTACTAAAAGAATTAGTAAAATAGAAATTAAATCAAGATATGAGGAATGGCCAACATTATTTTGTAAAATCTGAGGCAAAAGAAGTAACAATTAACTAACCTGTATTTTTAGTATGCGCCAAATTAACTTCTTACTGGTCGACGCACAGGCTAGGAAACCAGCTGAACTAAAGTGTCTAAATATAATCAGAAAAACACAAGCTGAAATGAGCTGGAGAAGGAAGAAAGATCTTTGCAATTGGAACAGATGGAATGTACGTTTGAACAGTACGCAAGAAAGCGAAATTGTGACAAGAACAATATTACGAGTTAATTGGGTTCGACTTATTTTATGGATCATGAGGTTAAGACGTCTCTGATTGGTCTACACATAATGACTGAATTCAATCGAGCTATGTGACCTCAAGTGACCTGTAAGACCAACACCACCACCACCACCAATATTGTTGTGTGAATATTGCAATACCAATGTAATAGAAATAGTAATATTTGTTGAAATGATTCTTTCATATAATTTTCAAAATTCTATCTCGCTTCCTTCCTACCACCAACGACTTATATCAGCCAATTTTCATGTTCTATAAATTTCAGGGTTCACTGCCCGCATATTATTCCACCATTCATTGTTATTTGGATTTGAATGTTTTTTATAATAGTCCAAGCCGTACTGTTACTATACAGTGCAAGACACTTTTGCCAAATCTTCAAGACACTCCAGCTTATGTAAACATTAACTGACACCATTACAGCAGACATTATTTGGCTAAACCAAGAGAGCATTCTACTTCTAGTGTAGTTCCCCCTTACCCACATAATACGCCAGAACTTAGAGATTAGTGAAAGAAAGAAAAGTTTCTTACCATGATACCGCCAATGGCACTTTGAAAGAACAGCAAATAATGACTGGAAGAAGGCTGGAAAGTGCTCTCATGAATCAAGTTAACGTAACGATTCATACATTCTTTTCTTATTCCAAAATTTTGGCTTAACAAGTCATTCAAGCGCTCTTAATCAGCTAGAACATTCACAAATTTCTCCTCCTTACTTTTCCTCAGAGTATATGAGGTGGAATCCAAAAGAAATTGCACGCCGAATCTAAAATATTGTGAAGTGTTTATTTGCAAACTGTCTTCTTTAAGATGACATAGCAAACCTTTGAAACTGTTTGATGCGTTAAAATTGAACAGGATTTCGATTAAAGTAAAATCTATTTCGTACTGAATTGTAATAAGTAAATAGATATGAAGATTCTCATCACATCAAGTCTAAGCACCAGCTTCGTCCAATGGGCACTGATGTAGAATTAATGGTTATTTTCAGTGTGGAAATGGCATCAAAAGCCAGTGGGTCGAATTTTGACTAAATCAGTCACGTCCAGATTATGGATATGCACAATACTCTTTGGAATGAGGTGTAAATTCAATTTGAGGTAGATTTAGCAGAAATTGACGTCTTGTAAAACAAATGTGAATGTTAGTAGTAAGAACAAATTCTCTTCTCTTCCCATTCTGATTGGACAAAATGTGACTTCCCTGAACAATGCCTATCGCTCAAACAGAGATTAGTTTAATAAAACAAATTTGTTTATACAAGCACTTTCATAAGGACCTTCATGGACAGAGGGAAGCATCGGTCGTCTTCTGCTTCCCCTCAACTGGGTTTGTATATGCACTTCGTGAGGGTGCTGTTAATCGAAAGAGTAAAACTTGATTCCAATACTTCCCAGACCATTTAGAATATCCATAACTCACTTCTTAGGAACCCACCTTGTAGGAAGGTCAACATTGAAGGACAAATAGAATGCGCCTAAGCAATACAACTCTACTCTAGAATTTCAGTTAGCCATTCCACAAAAGCCAGTACTTATAAAGCCTTCGTATTAAATACTTCACAGCCATTTCATACAGAGGGAAAGTTGAGGCCAACTCTTATCTCAAGTTCAGCTTCATTTCATTAGAAGGAAGTCTTTTTCAAGGTCTTCCAGTGGAAATCTCGATTACATTTCAGAACTGTGCGTCTTATGACAAAACTCTACTCAAATTGAATGGAAAGAAAATTCTTCAGCATGGGCATTTAGAAATCTGCGCATTTTTGCCTTAACGGATTGGAATAAGGTGTCGGAAGACTGATGCTCATCAGTGGAAATCCAGTGGTGTGGAGGAATATATGCACATGCTATTGTATTAAATGAATATAAAACAAGACCAATTTAGAGAGAACTGGACGGAAACAATTACGTACTTATTAATAACTTGATTTTCGATTAATTGAGGACGAAAAGACTCATCATTCCGATCATTCGGGAGGTTTGATATCTCCTCATAATCAACCTGAAGTCCGTATTATTTCCATCGATTTCGACGACCTCAGCACAAGTGTCGTGGAGAGATCGGTTAAAAAGTCGGTATTTGTCACTTCGTCCGCATTCCCTCCTCTACCTCACTACCACTCAATTTCCTTTGAGGTGGATTACAGCCGTTTGACTGAAATATAGAATGCGAACCCATTTGAAGATACATATGAGTACAAAACGGCCTTCGTGCAATGCGCTTAGAAGGTTCAGCATGAATATTCATTATTTCACACAATGTAACCTGGATAGGAGAGAATGAAGGGGCATTAAGGGGCAAACGGAAGTCCAAGAATAAGAAATATGGGAAAATAATTCACTAATAGTATTGATTTCATAGAATTTCGCTTGTCATTCAAGTCCATATGAGACTTGGAAAATGAAAGATCGGGGTATAAGAAATTTGTTCTATAGTCTATGAAAAGAATCTTGAAACCTGCATGGTTTAAATTTTGTCCATTACATCCTATTGCACAATTTCACTCCTGAACGCAATAGAAGTACGGCTCAGATACGCTGATTCACTCTCAATAAATTTCTAACTTCTGCCATCAACCGTATATCAAATTAACTTTTAAAAGAGTTCAATTACTAGAAGAAAGGGACACAAATCTAGAGATTTAGAGGAGTCGAGTGTAAACTTTATTACATTAAATGTGTGACACTAAAATTCATTTGGTATTAATACAAGAAGGTAAAGTAAAAATGGAGAAGAATTTATTCAGTCCTTTATAATTTTGTGTCTTAAAGAAGAGGCCTTGCGCGCTAAGCTTCGTATAAGATGGTGAGTTTGACTTCTTCCTGGTAAGGAAAGTGAATATAGTCATTGTGAGAGCACTTAATGTAGGTCGATTGCCCTGTTCATCGTTTGACTATTGTCTTGTTATGGGTTTACAAATTGGCTCTTAATAAACTTATGCTATCTCAATCTCATTCAGTGGACAATGCAGATGAAAGGCTTTCAATGACGTTGCTACTGAGTAATAAGAAGTAGGCTAATTTATCAACCTCGCCTGCTAATACAGAAGCACTGATGACTATTAGCCAATACTAGAGATCTACTGAGGCAATATTCCAAAATGATTGAGCTTGAAGTAGCAGGGTGGTTGTACCCACTCACTTTTTTAATCTTAATATTGCTTTGACTGCATTTTCATTCTCGTTTAGGCAATTATTCCTGTTTATTTTGTCTTGCCATGGTTTTCAGATCCCATTTCTCACGATAACTTGACATTAATAAAATGACAAAAGCCTTGCCTCAGGGTGATTCCATTTTAACTTTCGAGTAGTTATCCATCATTCTTACAAATAAGAGATTGCTCTTGATCTCTTAACACTTTGTCGAGGGAAACACTGATCGTTTGTAGGTAGATCATCAACCGCCAATTATATGATGAGTCCCGAAGTACTTCGAGTCGTTAATCTTTGCTCACCTGCCTTCTTCCAACTAATAATTTCGCATTTAAGTCAGGTGTATCTGCAAATATATAAAAGAGAACTTCTTCACATAAGTTTGATTATAAACATGTATTAGACAACATCTCTCCCAACTGTTTGTTCAATGCCATCTTACTTGAACACATATATTCATCCGTGTTCAGGAAATCTAAATACAAGTCAATGGGCTTTGTTTGTAACTGATATGACTATCAGTAGATAATATTTCTTCACTTAGAACCCTAATACATTTTTTGCACAAAATGAAAATGATGAATATAAAATATAATAAACTAAAATAAATACGAGAAATTGTATTTCTCAAGTCATTTAAAAAATACTTGACACTGTCCCAAAATCGTCATAAATGAAATACCTCAAAACAACAGCGCTATAAAATTTATTGAAAAATTTCGGCTTAAATCCACTTCCGTTTGTCATTAAAATGACTGTTAGGTAAGTGGTGAAAAAAATCCATTTACAGTTTTAATTTTCGCATTTTTCTGGCTTCACTAAGTAATCACAATTGCTGCATAAAGCTTTATGATACAAATTTCAGGAGTTAAAGGGAGCATTTTGAAATAGTGAAGGTGTCATCTGCATAGCTGAACCTGCTTAACTGCATAATGGAGAATTTTATGGAAGAGCTATTACTCGTGTACAATAGATGACGATTCCATTAGTTGATTGGCTGCTCGTATATATTGAGCGGAGTTTGCCAATCTCAGTTTCCTTAAATTCGAGCAACCTAGATCTACTGACGCCATGTAACTTCAAGGTTCAAGAAATCTTCTCGGTCCAGATGAATTTCATGGGTGCTTACGGTCAATAAGTCCCAATATTAACTCGACATCATTTCCATATGCTTGGTTTTTAATGGCTATTTTCGATTAGTATTTTATGGTTCCCGCTCTGCTAATGTTAAGCGAAATTGCCAGTGATATTTTTGGCATAATTTAATGGAAAAGGAAAGGTGATATTTGAAATGATTTCTCATTCTATATGTTAAATTTAAATCCCATTGCCATATGAGTCTTTTATCGCACTTCAAGGACATAGAACATAGAATATGTTATTCAAAATAATGACCAATAAATCATACATATATAGTATGTAATTAGTTGCTAATGCACCAAATATTTCGTTTTAGCGGAAGATAGACGGATTACTTATATTGGCACATCATTTACAATTATTTAAACTTCAAACAATCCTATTATTTATCCGATTGGAAGTGCTTCAAATCATTGAATATAATTGATTAGGAAGTATTAACTCTAAGGAGATGGTTATAGGTAGACTGTAGATTCAGAGCCCTTTTAGCACATCGGTTTCAGCTTTTCATATCAGGTAGAGTTCCACCATTATTGGCCTTTCCTGGTGAGAAGCTGGAATCCTAACGTCCTCTTATTCACCAGTGCTTGATTGGACATTCCACTCACTTAGTGAGCACTGACGATCATCGAATAAATTATCTCTGACCTTACTAACCTCTGAATTTTGTGTCTCCAATGTGTGTTCTTCTCACCCACTCACTGGTATACTCCATATTCCATACAGAAGGTTAGGCAATAGCAGCACCTATTAACCATTCTGCATTTTCCCTTTAGTTCAAATTATGATTAACTGTTATGGTTTTCACCACTATTTAGTATAACTTATATTAATATGATGCTACAAGAGTAGCGTGCATTTCATGCAAACCTCAATACTACTGATATGATATGCGAGTAAAAGTTTCAATGATTTCAACAATTTGAAATTTCACTGACATTTTAAACTGAGGAAATGCATTGCTTTGAGACCTGATTGGAGAATCTGCGGTGATGAGAATTGTTAGAAATAAATTTAAGGCTTTCTTCGGCTTGGTTTGGGCATGACTTTCTCAATAGTGGAAACTATCACTTTATAAGCCTCGTTATCTCACTAAAATAAAGTATGGCAAAATGTGCATAATGGCAAGGTTAAAATACTTTTGAAGCTGATTACTACACAAATAAGGCATAACTTATCCTCAGTAATCTCTTCGGAAAGGGATAAGACAAGGCAGTTAATAAAGTAGTCGAATCCCGAGTCCTAATATACCTCACTCTGGGGCAGTGAGTTGTCAATACTTCTACGCCGTTCAATGTTCATCAGTACCCTTCATTCAATATGCATGTGTAGATTGCGCCCATTAAATGCACACCTCGTCGACTGGTTGGTGCATTTCGCTGTTGGCCACACAATATATTTGGATCTTTAAATGAAGCAGAGGAGTTGGTTGGAATAAACAGCTATCAATCTAACATCAAAATCACTTTAAAATAATAATAATAGTCACTAAAAATGGAGAAATAAACTGTAGAAAGCAGTATGAGAAATTACTTATTGCTAAAATATAAGTAATCGTCTCATCTTCATTGGTCAGTTAATCAACTCTGCACACTGAAACCACTAACTATTAGTTGACAACATGATGATGAGAGATGAATTGTTACTTCGAAAATGTGTAATAAGAATTGGAAACGCTGCTTCCAAATACAATGTGTACCAAATTGGTTCTGCAGCGCAAATAAAAGTCACCCTTCCCGAAGGTAAGCAAGCATGTGGAGGGGTGAGAAAGTTAAAGCCCTCCGATATGCTGTTGGGAAAGGGACTTTGAGTTGGATGAGAAACCAAATGATGGTATATAACGAAATTTTCCACAACTCAGATGGCTTAAGGTACGCATTTGCACCGTTGCAATTTTGCGACTGAAGTGTACTACATGGTGTTCTTCTATTTCTGTGTTCCATTATTCAGATTACTCTCCTTCTTTCCGATTGAATCAATGCTTACAGAATTCCATGCTGATTAAAAATGAATTGATTTCAGTGATTACTAGACTAACTCGGAATCACTTTATCCGCTAATGACCCAGAATCTACCTATTTGGAATAAAAGAAGGTGTAGTGGATTGCTACACAAATAAGCCTTAACTTATCATCAGTAATCTCGATAGCAAAACATCCTAGAATAAAAAGCTCCCGAAGTTGTCAAGTTATCTCAATGATATAGAAGAAGCAGACATAGAGCGAGTATAGCGTTTGTTGAACTTATGCTCACAGCAAACACGACTAGTATTTGAATATTTTTAATATATTAGGTCTATAACATTGCTTATGTCGATTTTTTTAATTTGAGGCTTTATTACAACAAAACCATTACATACATTAAGCTTTAAAGTAATGTTCACGGTTAGCTACCACCTTGGATCACCTCTCGGCCAGCAGGCGAATCCCACGGCGAAACATTTTTTCGTCTTTCGATAAGATCTATGAGTTGATTCAAATTTTCACTTCTTCATACGAGCTCAAGTGCTAGTGAGCCAGCCCATGAGCCATTGAGCGAGGTGAGTGAGGTGAAAATGAGAAGTAGCAACCTCTGGAAGTACGGTGGGTGAGGTAAAATTGCCCATTTCTTCAACGTTTCGACATATTTTTTTCGCCACTTTAGCTACGTGAGGAGGTCCAGCATTATCATGCTGTAAAATAACCTTCTCGTGCCTGTCGTTGTATTGTGGCCGTTTTTCAGCCACCCGAAAAGCACGGCTCAGGCGCACCACTTGCATTCTATAAAGCTTCTCACCTGTGATGTTTTCACTAGACAGTTTGAGAAGCTCATAATAAATTATGCCAAGCTGGTCCCCATACCAAACGCAAAGCATGACGACTTTTGAGTCATGGTTATTCGTCAGCCGGTGTGTTGACGTAGCAGTATGAACACCGGCGAATTCCCATGATTTTCTGCGCCGCTTGGGTTAGAGTGAGAGTTATTGTAATGTATCCATTTTTGACACGAGTCTTCTCCAGTAACAATACGATGAAGAAATCCATTTCGCGTTTGCCTTTCCAGCAGCTGCTCACAAGCAAACAAACGTAGCTCCACATCTGTTGATTTCAAACCGTAAAATAATTCGTGGGGCACCCAATATCCTTCCTTCTCAGTCATTCCCAACTGTTTCAGGCGTTTTTAAATTGCTTCCTCACTGATACACAATGATTCTGACAATTCTTCTCGAGTTTGACACTAAGAGTCTTCACTAACAATCGCTCGCCTCCGATTTGGCATCTTCAACAACTTTTTCCACTCAGCAGCAAAATCACCACTCACCACTTTAAACATTGGAACCATTCCCGCTGACAGCCGTCTTACCATAAGTATTATATCTGAGATAACCCGATGAGCCTCAGCCAGTCCACAAATTTTTTCACATTGAAATAAAAAGCAATACTTCTCCCAAATGACGACAATTCAGTTTAAATTTGGACATATATAATTAAAAAGTTTCTTCTTATGCAAACACGAATTAAGTTATATCAAAGTAGGGTTATATTTACAAATGTCAAAACAAAGTGTTCGACAGCTGTGATTAATATATTTCAACTACTACCGCCATCGCTTGGAAAACGTCGTGAGCGAAAATGTAGACCCAATATAAAATTTGTCAAACTTTCACACTTTCTGATATCCGCCTCCTTTAGGCTTAAAAAGAGTTTTGGAGAGTAAAGAGAATGAAACCAAATTTGTTCATGCATTGTTATTTAATGTAAATCAAAATGCTTATATGGTCATACAGTAGCATCGTAGATTACGAAATAACCAAATTGCTTCAATAATGACCGAAAGAGGGGTTTGCTTTATTTGCATTTCGGAATCTTTGGGTTGTTCTATTTGTATCTATAAGGGGGCTGGTTGCCTCGGATTTGTTTTGATTTAATCTGTAGCGGATTAGCTACCTAACTAAGCCCGACTAAACTCAGAAACCTGTAGCACAGTGCGTCCCACCGAAGTAGCTAAGCCACTGTAAAGTCAAGAAGCAGACGTGAAGTGAGGGACACGTTTATTCGCCGGGTCAATATGGCGCGGTATGAGTTACAGGAAGCTTAGTCATAATCAATATGGCGGAATGGCTAAAACAAACGGATGCTCCTCATTGGCTATGCGTTCACTGCACCCGATCCGTTCGCGCAGTTGCGCGCCGCACCTTAACGACCGCGTGCGCTGCGTGTCCCACAAATCCAATCGTGATTTCATTTTAGGAAAACATTCAGACCAATTTAATCATTCGATTTAAATTAATGAGGAAGTAGATGAAACTGGTGGAGGTTCTTTTTGATAAATCAGAGCTGAATGGACAAATCTGAAGTTAAGTAAGAGAAATTATCAAGTGTTTACTTGGACATAAAGAGGAACAGAGCGTCGATTTAGATGTTAAAAGACTATTAAGAAAGTTGAGAAGCACGGAAAATTGCATGAATTCAGGCAACGTAATAAAACTCGTGCAGAGCAATATATTCGAGTGTGGGATAGTTGAGTCATTAATTAATTAATTTATTTATCAATTAAGTTTAGTTAGAAATTGTATGTCAGCTCTGATTTTTAACATTCGTAGAGTTGAAAATTGCAAGCCATTTTGAAACGCAATCCGTTTTGACCCTGACCACACTTCGAACGATTGGACAGTTGTGCGTTTTTAAGAAAGCTCTAAAGTCATGTTTGAACTTGTGATAAACTTGTAAATCATTGCTCTCTTTCAAGTTCTCACATTTGACTGAGGGTGTTTTACTCAACTTTGTATCGAAGAGATTAAGAATAGGCCGTAGGAACAGATAGTATATATATTAATATTTAAGGTCTGCAATTGAAATGGTTAGAGTGAGGATATTGATTTTTTTTCACAAATAGCTCTTTTATGAAAAATTATACTTTTGGTAGTAAATACCTTGATGTGCAATAGAGTGAGTACTGGTTATCAACGATAACCGGAGGCTTACAGTTTTTGGTTCTTAATATCTTGCAAATTGAAAAAACTCAGAGAGAAAAATCTTGATCAAGATTGATCAATGAATGTCTTGTATGTACTGCACTGCCTCTTTTTCCCTGAGGTCCCTCAAAGCAGGTCCCTCTAACCTATTCTTCCCATCATTCATTGCAGCCATGACAGCAACGATGATTTTTACAAAGGCCGCAACCTTCAACAGCTACTGATTTTCCATAAAAGAAAAGTTGTTCTATGCATAAAGGCTATTTATTATTCACGAGAGTTAAAATTACTTTTAACATATCATGCAGATATTGATCATTGCACATATACATTCAATTGCGAATGTGTGTCAACGATAAATCGACCTCACCTGACGTATAACCGGAGGCTTTCATTCTTTGAATTCCAATATCTTGAAAATATTAATAAGCTCAATAACTGCCATTTATGTGTTAACTTACTTCAATGAATTTAAGCAATAAGTGTTTGAGCGCTTGCAGTTATTTCTATGGCAATTATGCTGCTTTAACAACAAATAAATCTATGCATAAATTACAAATATGAATGTGTGAGAATGCAAACTACGATATTTTGTCTATATTCAAAATCTTAGAGATAAAGTGAATTTTGCATGTGTTTCCTCAAGTTGAATTTTCAATTTGTTTGATATCAATTATTTCTGCCTAGGGAATTACTGATTGATCATCCAGTAAAATAAACAAAAGTTCTTTTCAACTTCTTAATTTTTTTCGAATTGCCACTCTCTCTCCTTACATATTTCCAACTCTCTCAAATTTTTTTATTTCTTAAATTCAAATACATCTCAATATTTTAATGACGAGAAATTATGTTCTTCACTACTTCAATAACAGTTAGGTAAAACAACAGTTATATGACCAAAACCCAATTAAAAGCTTCTGCTTTATTGTCTGATAAGCAGATTATAAAATTGCATATGCACTATTAGAGAACAATTAACCAAAATTATTTTGATGTTGGCGTCAGAATAAGAGATTGACATCTATTTAATTATTTAATGCCTATACAAAGGGGATGCATTAAAAGGTTATCAATTCAAGCCGTTTAACATAAATCTAACTGCTTTTTTTTTCATTGATTTAGCATTAAACATCAAGTTTGCGACCAAAATCTGTACTTCATTTAAACACTCCTAGAATAAAAAGTGGAACTAACCACACAAGTGGGCAAATCAATAATCACTGTAGTGTGCATGGAGGTATTTGCAGGCGAGCAGACTGAAATGTGTGTGGGGGACTTAATGAGAGGCAACTCAATTACAATAGCATATTGCTCAATATGGAAGTAGTCATTGTGGCAATGCAATTGCTCACTCACACTCTTACGCTACCCGACTGCTCCTTTTATGCCATTTCGTTTTGTCCTATTCTGATTATATTGCAGACAATAATAAATCTTCACACTGAACACTCTACATACACTATTGACTTTTTTCACTAAATCTAGATTGAGGAATCATTCGATTTCTAACACTTTTGGTACTCTTGACTGACAGGATTTATTAATTAAGAAAGAGAAAAGTGTTTTTGATTGTCCTTACTTTCTATTCTTGCAAAGTAATAAATGACTCATGTGAGGGGCAGTATATCCGAGTGTGGGATAATGGAAATACCAAATTCTGGTTCAAAATCGGCATTAATCAAACCATTAGCCAATTAAAAATTGCAGTAAATAAAATATTACTGCTACCTTTATTCGATTGGAGGAGGTTAAATCAATTAAAAGACCAGGTAATTATAAAGAGAACATTTCAATACTCTCACGACCTGAATTATCAGTTTTATCAAAACTTTCCGCCACTATGGAATTAACCGAGAAGTGCTTAAGAATAGCTCTTATTGTGTTCAACAGTGTCGTCCTTGTAAGTTGCCATATTTTTCAGTCTTCTAGTGAAGGTAAGATTGCCGGTGCTGTTATGGCCGGTTTTGGAATATTCCTTCTGGTTCAATCAAATTCCATTGGTCTTACTGGTTCGACTAGTGTAATACCCATCTTCGTCACCATTGTCGGATTTATTGTACTAGGCATTGCACTTTTGGGATTCATTGGAGCCATAAAACTCAACCGTTGCTTACTCCTCTTGGTAGGATACGATTTGTTGCTTCTATGGCATTTCGATCGTCTAGTTCGCCATTGCAATTGCTATAATCATTTTAGCAGAAATTGTTGGAGGTATCTTGTTGTTTATCTACAGATCCAAGGTAGTATTTTGAATACTTAATTGATTACATATATTTAGCTTAAAGAATGTCTGATCCTATACTTCCAAGATGCTATAAGAAACATTGAGAATGCTACAAATCCAAGTGCAGAAAACGTCTTAAGGAAAGTGCAAGATAGGGTATTGAATCTCTTTTATGCTGTTGACGTATTTTAGTTTGGATGTTGTGGAGCTAAAGGACCAGAAGACTGGCAAAAACCATACCAAAGTTGCTGTAAATCGAAATTATCATCGTGTGAAAGCTATCATAAGAGTGTTTGTTTAGTGTTTTATTTAAAACTAATTCTAATTTGAATAGGGTTGTGCCGAAGTAATTTATGAGTGGATGAAGAAAAATTTACTTGCTATTGGCGCAGTAGTAGTAGCTCTCGCCTTAATTGAAATCGGATCAATTATAGCAGCTTCTTGTCTTATCAAGGACTTGGAATAGGTTTGGAATGATAGATTATTCACTTTAATGAATTATATTTTGAGGAGCATCTTTTATTCCACATTAAGGGACAAATGGATCTTCCAAAACTGTCTTTCCAACCCCGTCAACAACATCATTAACTTACCCCATTTCACTATTATTTACAATAAAATACCATTTAATCTCTCTGTTAACAATATTCCATATGGCTGTTAGTAGAATGCGTATGCCTATTCTAATATTAATAGGACCACCTAATTGTTGTGTTAGTAAGTTATCAGGATATTTTGTCATAGAATAGAGACAGAATGGCCAATGTGAGAATGTGAATGAAAATTCATCATTGAACTGGTAGTAAAAGGTATAGAATAAGAGAGTATTTTACATATTGCATTCGGCTGTTAGTAGAATGTAAACGTAATAGCAACGTTTATGTACTATTTTGATATTATCACAACCGTCTGAATGTTGTGGTGGTAATTCAGCAGGATACGACTTGTAGCCTCAACCAATTCACGCTTCGAGCAGAAACAACAGTGGAGCTGAGTGTTTTCTGAAATCAACAAGCATTTAATAGCAAGAAATGGTGGTCTCATACTGTGGATATGTAGGCAACGGACGAACAAATATGTGCTTACAATCTTTGCCACTCGATTTCAGACAGATATTTACTGATCACTGAGCTTCCAGTCAGACACTCTCAATTAGGTAGTTCAGTGAGAAGGTAAGATGTTTACATTGGTCAATTGAGAGCAGTTTGATCATCACCAGCCTACGAATATAGGAATTATTAATGACGTTTATTGATTAACAGGGAACGAAGAATGAAGGACTCTACGCAAAATAAAACGAATACATTGCATAAATATAGCACATTTAACTTCAATAAGAGCTGACAAACTGATAGAAATGCCAATGCTACAACTCGCGAGTGTGTTAATGGAACTTAGAGTAACATCATGGTTACCGATACGAATTGCGAAATGAGTGGCGTGCATTGTCAGTCGCTAAAGAAGTTCAAACGCCATCTTCAATTGAGCAACTCCTTTAGGGTAGATAAGAAAGTTGGTCAAGCCATTGAGAAATTGGGCCTCTTTAAGTATATGTTCTACCACAATTACCTCTTTTATAGGCCGACAAACCTCTTCTTCATTTTTCGGAGAAGTTTATCGCTTGGATTGCATTGTGTAAGTTTCTGTTGGTACTACCCATTTACTTTTGTTGGAATCTAGAAGAAGAATGCAGGAAAGCTTTATCTCCTAGGCATGTTCGACTTTATTCGCTTCCTCTTTAGTGGTGGACTCCAAAAAGCTGTTAGCTTGATATAGTCGTCCTATTTTAATTATTATCACACATTTCTAAAATTGCCAATGGCTCACCCCCTGGCAGCATTAACTCATGAAACAAGTGGTAGTCCAGTGGCAATGGATTGCAAAATCTCTCTTTCCAAAGGTCTGGATCATCCTGCTCTCCCTAAAGATCCTCCACCACCAGTCTTCCCAAAGTCTTTTAAGAGGTATAGCCAATTAGCTGGATCCGAGACAGCTATCAAGGCTATTAGTATTCTCGATTAAATTATTTAGTAAATTCAAAACTTATTCATTTTACTAGAGGTACACAGGTGATATTTCGTTAATGATTCACTTGAAATGTTAAAATCGATTAAATAATCTGTATGTGCGATTGTAATTTTAAGTGCTTCTGCGCTAGAACCCTTATAAAAGCAAATTAGGTGTATCTGACTTAGTACTTAATTATATTAGATACATATAATTCATACTGTCAACTTAATTTTTGTCAATGTAGAGTACAACCGCTAAAAACCAGCACCAAAGTGCCACAATTTAAAGTTCATGTGAGATGTTGAAAACATTTAATCTGCAGAAGTATTTGGCGGTGCGTATGTCTCACTTAATTTTAACTGTCGTCTCAGTGACAAGGGATGTTTTCTGGATCGTCAATGCATCCTTTATTTAAGGTATGATGAAATTTATTTCTATTCAAGAGGCCGCTGCAATCGTAGTGAATCCAACTTCAAGTCTAATTGATGTACACTCAAATTCAGGTGAAAGATTATTTGCAGCAATTGGCACTGGTGAACTTGGAAAAGATATAAGCTTCAAGATGGTTCCTTTTGCATTACAATAAACAAACAAATGTATATCTTCAACAGTTCCTTCGACCTCTTAATAGGTTCGAAAATATTATTTACTTCACCTGTTTTGTACTCACATGCTTGTTTAAATCATAGCCTCAAAAGTGTCCGTGTTCTGTATTTCAGACAAACGGTTGTAATCCACCCCAAAGTTATTTGAAAACATAGTAGCGACATTGAGGTGGAGGAGGGGAATGCGGACTCAGCGGAAAAGACCGCCTTTCCAACCGTTCTCTTAACATCCAGTGAGAAGGAAGATTCATGCTCTATAAGAGGTAGCAAGGGTAATACTTGTATCATACCTGCCTCTGTAATGTTGATGAGTTCTTTGAATTTAGAGTTGCTTGACTTGTACATTCGAACAGGGTTTCCTTTGTTTATACAACTTTTTATACGAAACTATTGTTCGGTTGCCTGGTTGCCAATACTACGGCTGTGAAAAGAATCTTTTTTCAAGCGCAGATATCCAATAGTTGATACACTGGTTCGCAAGATATAAAGTCTGCAAACCTCATTCATGTGCATGGAAAATATTTGATTCGGTTTCCAACCACCGCTTAGCATAATTAATTATGCGATATCTTAGTAAATACTCTGGTGAAATTTTCACCATTTATTACCAAAATAAAAATGGTCTCTACTTTGTTTCCACAGTATGCCTTTCAAATTGATGTAGAAAATTGTATTTCAGCCCTTCTCTCGGCGAGATGGATATTATGGAGTCATTCCGTTTGTTAGACGGACAGTCAGTTTGATTGGCCATTTTGTTCACTGGATGTGCACCAGGGAGTGTTGATCACGTGGCTTATGGGTTAGTATGCGTGCACGTTAATCATTGCAGCCCCTTATTAAGAATAGATTTGAGGTATATTGATAGATACATACGTGGGCACTAATCGTAAAATCTGGTACCCTATTTACTAATTCTGCTCACAGGATTTTTATGAGTTTCATTCATGGCACCGAAAATACTCGATAGTGCCTTGTAACATTTGTAATGTTCTATCATCTATCAATTGAAATTTATAAGTTGAAGAGATTGGTATCGTTTTCCGTCCAATTACCCTTCAATGAAAAGTTCTTCTGTTGGTGGCAAATGCCTTGATATGAGCTCTTCAAATAATTTATAATTTCGTAACGATTCGGCCAAATGAATAACTCTAACGCTTTTGTTCAAATTCCTCATAGAAGTTAAAATATCTTCAATAGGGAGGCTATAGAAATGTCTATTTGAGCGAAATCACACAGGACTTTTTACTTATATATCAAAAGTAGGATATCATGAGGCATTACAAGTGGGCAACCATACGTATTGGTTGGCATCCCTACTCTGTTTCAAACGTGAGGTGAATATTATTTTATGCTTGTTTATAATAATTCTCCAATGGTGCCCATTTTACACACCTCCAAATTTAAAATTCTATCTTACTTTTCCCTTTCTCCATTATTTCTCGAGGGTGCTCAATAAATTAATGCTTTCACGAAAATCTCATACTGCTGATTTTGGAAAGGCAGAACTCATCACTTACCTCATTAAAAAGCTCTTAGTCTCCCAAAAAAACTTTATCCTTTTAGTGTCTTGCAAATTCAACGTGTATAACCTCCACCAGCACCCATTAGAACTTCTCGTGATGGATTCCAGTTATGATTGGTAAGTAGGAATATATACCGTCTTCTCCATATCAGTGTGTCGATCGATAGATTAAATCTCCCAAGAGCATTAAAAATGCGTCAGCCTCTTGAACGTCTTCTAGATTTATCATCCTCCTCAATCTGAGATCCACCTGCGAAAGTGCCTAGAAATACTGTTTCATACATAATTATACTCTCAAATTATCAAGAAAGTTTTCATTTTTTGCCCCAAAACACGTTAGAATTTACTTAAAGTGCATATTATAAATCGCATAAACAGAAATCTTGATAAATTAGGTTGTTGAAGTTACAAAAACCCGATTATTTTCACTCGTCATTGGTTCATCGAATGAGCGTAAGCACATTTTACTGACGTTATTTTCGAAATCCTGAGCAAAATTCCTTCATTTATGTTGTGTAACGCCAAATGCTCTCGAGTTCTCCTCCTGGTCTTCAATTTCCTTATTTTCGTAAGGTATTTACCATTCTTTCTTGATTGCAGTTAGATTGCTGCGGGTGTGATTTCCGATGTTGGAATATTTCTTTTGCTAAAATTGAATGAATTGAGACCTAGGACCTCCCAGCCTATGCTATTCACATTTTCATCAGAGTTTTGGGATTTGGGGCTCTTTTGTTTGAACTCTTGGGCGTCCTCGGTCAATAAAGCTCCACAAATTTCTACTAATGCTGGTTGGATTTTTTAATTTTCCTTATGAAATTTCCATCCTTTAGTTCATTATAACAATGGGAATAACAATCATAATTGAAATCACAGGCGGAAATTACTTATTATCTACAAAGAGAAGGTGGGCTTGGAATAAAACTGACCGTTCACTTCAATAGTTGAAAGTAACTCTACATGACTTCTTTATCCAAAACATTGCAGAAGTTGAAAAAAACGACAATGAAGAAAAGGAAGAAGCTCTCAAAACACTGCAAGAAAAAGTATGTTGAAATTATCATTGAGTGTTCACACTGTTTTAGTTCAACTTTTGTGGAGCTAATGGATCTAATGATTGGAAAGAATCTCAAAAACGATGTTGTAAGGTGGGGGAATCCAATTGTGTGAGATATCCTACACAGGTTTGCACTTTCCGTTTCCATAACGTCTCCTCGGTTAAATAAGGTTTGCGTTGAAGCTGTATCTGATGCTCTTAAGAACGCCTTACTTGTCCTGGGAATAACTATTTTATTTTAGCTTCCATAGAGGCAGGAGCTCTAGTGGCTGCCATTTGTACAATCAAGGCTAAATCCTAATTCACCCACATAATTTTTCGACATTCTTTAAGTGACATGTTCTATTCTCTTCCTCCATAAAATGTACTTTCCTTCCCTATCTGCTAATCCATGTCTTCTGAAAACGGGATATGTAAACAAAAAATACACTGGACGCTAAACAAAGATATCACCGTTTAATTTCTAAATTTTTGTGCGAATCAAATGTTGTTCATATATAAAGCATATTTATTTGTGTACAAATTCGTATCTTCTGGCTTTCACCTATATAGTAGACTTATCTCCTTTGCTATTAATTCCTTGTCTCTCCTTGACTGTAGCCCTCTCTCTTACCTATTTCTCGAGAAGAAGTGTGTATGTTATTACCAATATGTAGTCGTTTTTTGCAATCATTAAAAGAATCTTTTCAAGACGCATCCGGATATGGCCTTTCTTCTAGTGAAATGAAGCTGAACTTGAGACGAGAGTTTGCCTCAACCTTCCCTCTGTATGAAATGGTTATGAATTGTTTAATACGAAGGCTTTATAAGTATTGGCTTTTGTGGAATGGCTAACTGAAATTCTAGAGTAGGGCTGTTCTGCTTAGGCGCATTCTATTTGTCCTTCAATGTTGACATTTCTACAAGGTGGGTTCCTGAGAAATGAGTTATGGATTTCCTAGATGGTCTGGGAAGAATTGAGATCAAGTTTGACAGCACCCTCACGTAGGGCATGTACTAGCACAGCTGAAGGGAAGCAGAAGACGACCGTTGCTTCCCTCTGTCCATGGAGGTCCTTATGAGAATGGCAGTATAAACGACTTTGCTTTATTTAAACTAACCTCTGTTTGAGCGATAGGCATTGTTCGGGGAAGTCACATTTTGTCCAATCATGATTGGAAAAGAAGAGAATTTTTTCTTACTACTAACTCACACTTGCTATGGAATGCGTCTCCCTTTACTAAAAACCAACTCAAATTGAAGCCGGAGCCTATGCCGAAGAGTATGAGGTGACTGATTTAGTCAAAAATTTACCCACTGGTTTTTGATGCCATTTCCACACTGAAAATGACCATTGATTCTACTTCAGTGCCCATTGGACGAAGCTGGTGCTTAGAGTTGATGTGATGAGAACCTTCATATCTATTTACTTATTACATTTCAGTACGAAATAGATTTTACTTTAACCGAAATCCTGTTCAATTTTAACGCATTAAACAGTTTCAAAGGTTGACATGTCATCTTAAAGAAGACAGTTTGCAAATAAACGCTTCACAATATTATAGATTCGTCGTGCAATTTCTTTTGGACTCCGTCTCGTATACTCTGAGGCAAAGTAAGGAGGAGAAATTTGTGAATGTTCTAGCTGATTAAGAGCGCTTGAATGACTGGTTAAGCCAAAATTTTGGAATAAGAAAAGAATGTATGAATCGTTAGGTTGACTTGATTCATGAGAGCATTTTCCAGCCTTCTTCCAGTCATTACTTGCTGTTCTTTCAAAGTGCCATTGGCGGTATCATGGTAAGAAACTTTTCTTTCTTTCACTAATCTCTAAGTTCTGGCGTATTATGAGGGTAAAGGGGGAACTACACTAGAAGTAGAATGCTCTCTTGGTTTGAGCCAAATAATGTCTGCTGTAATGGTGTCAGTTAATGTTTACATAAGCTGGAGTGTCTTGAAGATTTGGCAAAGGTGTCTTGCATTGTATAGTTACCCCACCGCCCTGACTAGTATAAAAAACATTCATGATTCATGACAATCGTCCAACTATCCAAGTCACAATGAATGGTGGAATAATATGCGGGCAGTGAACCCTGAAATTTATAGAACACGAAAATTGGCTGATATAAGTCGTTGGTAGTAGGAAGGAAGCGAGATAGACTTTTGCAAATTAGATGGAAGAATCATTTCAACGAATAATACTATTTCCATTACATTGGTATATCAATATTCACGCAAAAATATTGGTGGTGGTGGTGGTGTTGGTCTTAAAGGTCATTTGAGGTCACATAGATCGATTGAAATCAGTCATTATTTTTAGACCAATCAGAGACGTTTTAACCTCATTATCCATAAAATAAGTCGAACCAATTAACTCGTGATATTGTTCTTGTCACAATTTCGCTTTCTTGCGTACTGTTCAAACGTACATTCCATCTGTTCCAATTGCAAAGATCTTTCTTCATTCTCCAGCTCATTTCAGCTTGTATTTTTCTGATTGTATTTAGACACTTTAGTTCAGCTGGTTTCCTAGACTGTGCGTCGACCAGTAAGAAGTTAATTTAGGCGCATACTAAAATACAGGTTAGTTAATTGTTACTTCTTTTGCCTCAGATTTTACAAAATAATGTTGGCCATTCCTCATATCTTGATTTAATTTCTATTTTACTAATTCTTTTAGTAATTGCTTTGACAAAGAAACGAGAATGAATTTATATGTCACGATCCTTGTCGCCATCTGTAGTCTTTCATTAACGTTGCTGATGGTGAGGTGCTTAAAATTGCCCAAGACCATCCACAAGAGTAAAGAAGATAGTGGAATGGAACGATCCATGAAATGGCAAAAAATAGAGAAAAGAAAACGCAGCTCCAGCACTCTTAAAAATGTGCCTTCAAATGATGGGATAAATCATTTCAAGCGCATAGGTGAAATGCCTCAACGTGAGATCATCAAATATCTCGATCTACACAGCCTCGTAGCATTTTCGCAGGTGGGTAAAAGTTATGGGTGGTTCAGTCTCACCACCTCTTCTTTACTGCTCTACTACACTCTTTTCTCTCACTCCACAGGTATGTACGGAGTGGAGAGATTTGGCAAAAAGATGTAACTGTTGGGAAGAAGCGAGTCGATCCTCCAACATACCCAGATGTTGGTATTTTGAGCACGCTGATTTGGATCTATCTACCCAATGGACTGCTCACTGTAGTAATCCTACTCACACGTGGGAGAGAGCGATACGTCGTGAGAAGGTTGTTGAATACAAATGGAGATCACGTGACATTGAAGTCAAGGAAATCGCTAACGTAAGTGATATGTGCTTATTATGACAATTATGTGTGTGCGTTAAGTATGCATTCATCATTATTATTACTAGCCATGAGATATTAAAATTATTTCCCACTAAATTGTGCGAGATAGGATTGCAAAATCGAAATACATAAAATGGTTGAAAAGTGAAGTTGATGCTAGTGAAGTGAGAACATTGAATTCTTTGCTTTCTTGTACTTGGACTACATTGAGTACTTCGTTTTGCGTCTTGTTTCGCAGTTTCAATACATAAGTTCATTTCCACAATCATTAGATCTAACTAATTAATTGTTAATTAAGGGCAGTGTGAATGTGAAGTCATAAATTAGGCTTCTAAGGTCGCCCTTAAAGTGCTGCAAATACTGTTCATTCATAATTACTGAAGGCTGATCGAAATGTCAATTGTTTTCAAGAGCAAGAATTTTATCTTCCGAAGAGGACTCGCAACTTGGGTGGCTTCTTAGCAAACGGGTGTACTCCGATCATTAAAATGGATAATGCGGAAAAGATTCGCTAAGTAAATGCTTCCCCTAAAATTCGACAAGCCAATTTTATAGAAGTATAGCAAAATGTGTACAACAGATTACAGAATTTGTTCTGTAATCTCTTCATTTTTAAGCTCATGCCACATCTACAGCCTTAAGACGAACAAATGGGCAGTACAGACTACGACTACAAACTAATCAATGTATCAGAGTAAGAATCTTGAATCTTGAATCGTGAAATCTGATAACGTAAACTCTCCATTTAGAGTATATTTTTCTGTCCGAATCCGAAAATCTACTATAGTAACCACCTTGACACCTCTTCTTCGATCCCGTCCAACCTAGCCCTTATTAGACTCCACCTGCCATATTTCATTTGCTTTATTCCAAATAGAAAATAAGAAGAGTCTTTCTATCTCACTATGCTATAGGTCCACTGCATACCTGTGGATTCTCTGTTTACCTACGGAGAATGGGTGCTTATGAAACTTGGAGATAATCACTTATACATTATGGACTTGCTTCGACTCAGTTCACTGGAAGACATACGGAGAGTACCTGGACCGATCATAACAAAATTGGCTATAATGCGTTTTTCAAATAAGCCTCACCTGCTAATAATGGGAACTGAAATTGGTGCGGTAGTTGTTTACGAGTTTTCTTGTCGAACATTCAATTGCCTGCACATTCTGATTGGTCACAAGTCACCAATAGCATCTCTTGGTCTTTCGAGAAATTCCTTTAACCAGCATAGACTGGATGATAGTGGTTTATTTGTCAGTGGCAGTTTGGATGGAAGCATTCGATTGTGGAATGCTTTGACAGGCGAGTGTTTGAGGATCTTTGATGGTAAGTCAATATAATGCAATTATTTGCTCTTAGACTTCACATCAAATCTGAGCGGCTGGAGTTGGCAACAAAGAAGAAGGATTGATGCAATTACCTTCTACAAAGATTGCATAGTATCAGCTGATTGGTGGAGACGTACAATTTCCATGCTAACCAATGACTCTAGTGGTAATGATACTCGTTACGTTTTGAAAAAGGATTTGTCTGCAATTCGAGTTGAGCTTAATGAGAAATGGCTCGTGTCTATCAATCATACAGCAATACACATTGTCGACTTGGAGGATGAATCCAATAATTGCGAACTCGAGAAGTCATTTACCAATGACGGCGATGAAGTCATAGTTGATTTTAAGTCAAATCAGATCATTTACTACAACATGGATAGCATTTATATGCACAACATAGGAGCGAACGAGAGTGTTTGCTTTCAGAAAGGTTTGTTAATTGTGACAATTGGATGATATCTTGGGATGTGACCAATTTAATGAATTTTATTCTTTTCAGGTTTTCTCGATCGCATGGCACGCGTGTTAGCTATTCAAGCGAATGAGAATTTTGTTTATAGTGTTCATGAAAATGGCAAGATATACCTTTGGGATCGGAAGAAATGTCAATTAATTCATGAACTCTATAGATTGCCAGTAGTGGACATATTTAAATGCCACTTGGCTTTGTCCGAGTCCTCTCAGCGCTTGTTTTGCGTGGTGTTTTACTTTGAAAGTCAAGGAGTGTGTACAGGGCTCTATACTTTATCTGTTAGTCAACTTGTGATTGAAGAAAGCTGATTTGTTTTCGCCTTTATGGAGGCTGTTAGGCGGGTTTCTGCACAGCATCAGATCTTCTATATCCGCCCCATTTTGCATTTAGGCATGCCAGTATCTTTGTGTGTAACTCTAATTATTTTCTAATACCAATGTAAGGTAATGCTGTCTTCTGCTTTGCCTCCTTGATACTATCTCCTACCAACCCGTGTTTTTTGCTGTCAGTTTTCCTTTGCTTCCCCTACCCTCCCGGTTGTACTGCGTTACTTGAAATTTCTGATTCAACTTGCCTGATTATTCCAATTACCTCAGTCTTTCGATTTTTCTCCACATCACTATCCACCTATTTGTCAGTCGTCGTCGGAGTAAGTAATTAATAGCTTATCGCATTTCCTCCTGTCCCTTATCTCTTTCTCCCCCTTCTCCTCCCACCTCCCACCTCCTCTCTCCCCTCTATGTATTTTGACCAAAATAGACGGCAAATAAAGTACTTTGTGATGTCCGAGACTTAGCGTTCTACACGAAACTTCAACGTATACTGGACATAATGGAGAAGTGGTAAATGTGAGCAAGTGATGGTATTTCAGCTAATACACTTTCAGGGGTAGTTATAGTAACCCTGTTGCCAGATTTGATTTAGGCAAGTTTACATTGGGTGAATTTCTGTTGGTGGTCAAAACTTGTTCTTTTAAATGTCACATCAGACACATCGGGACAAAGAGAATATAGTCTAAAAAAGTCATACTTGTAGTTAAATGCTTTCAAATCGTTGAAATCTTCTCACATTGAATCTGAGGTGCTTTAGTGTGAACATGCTTCCTTACATTTTCTCTCTTATTATGTGGAGTAGAGGAGGTCGTATTTATGGAGGCTAATAATGGTAGGGTGATTGGAGTCAGATAACATTTGTTACGGCGGGTAATTAGTTGGTGAGAATGAGGCCACATTGATGATGAGTTAAGGTCAAGAGAGGACACAACATTATTGGCTCCATGCTCTTCATTTATGACAACGTTAAACTTAGGGTATCTTGACATGTCTTAGGAAAACTCTCACAGACAGAGCTAGAAGGCAAAAAACTACTATCCTTATACGATGATTTGAGTTGAGTGAAATGCGTAATTTGAGGCTGCCATTTTGTAAGTTCCTGTTGGTACTGATAAGTCATTTTTGTGTGTACCTAAGAGGAATGTGTAAGAAAGGTTTATCTTCTAGGCAGGTTCGATTTTATTCAGTTCCTGTTTAGTGGTGGACTCCAAAAAACTGTTAGTTTGATATCAGTCATCCTATTTTAATTATTAACATACATTTCTAAATTTGCCAATGTCTTTGCTGGCATTATATTAAATGTTTACCAACTTCCAAGCCGCTGCAAACATGTGTTCTGATTTCCCATCCTCGATCAATTTAGCGGCCAAATAAATGTAGCTGAAGGTATAATTTTCTTTGTGTTTACATTGATGCGGACTTTTCGTGAGTACTAATGGCATATTCAGGTTATGGTTTTGAGGTGATCTGAGTAGCTCTAGGCACTAATTTCTAGAGTATTTTGTTTAATAGCTTTCCTCTTGGCAGCATCACATCACGAGGTAAGTGATAGTCCATTGGAGATGAACAGCAAAAGCTCTTTTTCCAATGGTCTGGATCATACTGCTCCTCCCAAAGATCCACCACCACCAGCCTCCCCAAAGTCTCCCTCGAGGTTCAGTCGACGCCCTAGATCCGAGGCAGCTGCTGAGGCTGTAAGTATTCTCGATTAAATTATTTCGTCAATTCAAGACTTTTTCATTCTACTAGAAGTGCACAAGCAGTATCTCGTCTATAGTTCCTTTGAAGTTGTTGTTCAAACCTATCAAATAATCTGTTTGTGTACTTGTGATTTTGAATGGTTCTGCGTTAGAACCAGAAAGCAAATTAAATGTATCCGATTGAGTATTTATGATGTACACCATATTAGATATACATAATTCGCACTGTTAACAAATTCTCCTTCAATGCTAATCTACTAGCGTTACAACCCATCCTCGAACTGCTAATTAACAGCTCCAAAGTCCCACAATTTAAAGTTCACGGAGATGTTGGAAACATTTAATCTGTAGAATGATCAGAATGATGAGTCTCTTCGTCCTCATCTTATTGTAAATCATGTAATTGATGGATCCTGGATGGTTTTCCGTTCAATTGTCTTTAAATTGGATTTGCTTTATATTCTTTCCATATAACAGCGTGTGCATATATTCTTTCACACCATTGGACGTCCACTGATGGACGTCGGTCTTTTAACACCTCATTCTTATCCGGTTAATGCATTAATGTGGTAGCTTCCAAATCCACTTGGCGGAGTACCTTTTCCCTTTCATTGCGTAAAGAGTTTGACATGGTCGTGTTCTGATGGGAAACTCGAATGGTGATGGGTAGTTAAGTAGAGACTGAGAGGCTAAGTTGAGAACTTAGGTGTAGGTGTGTTGCAAATGTATGCTGTGTGTTTACAAAGAGGCGTATGCGCCTATCTCTGCCCCATTGCAGAACTTATATTTGCATAGTTTATTCCTCTAGAAAAATCTCTAAGATGAAAGCTCTCCACGCTTTCGATATTGAAAACACAGCGTGAAAATGTTAAGTGATTATATTTCAGTCGGTACAGTCGACCAATGCTTGAGTGCCGAATTGAGTCTCAAATCTTCTACCTTCTTTCTTCTGAGTCTGAGCAACTATACTTATAATGTTGTCTCAGTAGTTATCTAACAGTATTGCCATAGTATTCTAAGATTACGTCATTGATGTAGCTTACATTGACTAATTCTTACGACTATATCACCCTTCCTTTTAGAAAACATCCTCAATCATACCAAAACCAGATGAGCCACTGTCGGAGGAACAAGATAAGAAGGAAGGAAACCTCTCTTCAGGAGGATGCAATGGTAATGTTGACATCTCACTCAGTGAAGGCAGCGAATGCTTCGTCGGAAGCGTTCCTCAATTCAATGGTACAGATGAAGATGAGGATTTCTCGAATTGCATCCTCGATCTCACTTCATCCTCTTCGAAAAATGAAGCGAGTGGTAGTTTTATTGAGGTTGCTAGTGGATCCTCTGATCAAATAACCCTAGCTGTCATGAGGCGTCAGCGAGAACTCCGTCAGCTCTGCGCCTCCAATCATAATATCCTCCATAGACTTGTGCAGGCAGCTAGAAGAGACCCACAAAGGCAGGAGATTCAACGGAGATTCGCTATTGCTGATGCTGATGTAAGTCTCTTTGAGATTTCAAACTTCGAAGCAATTAACTACTGGAGTGACTAAATTAAAAAGTACGACGAATAGATTTGGATCGATGGATTTAATAGGACGAGAGGGTCCAATAAAATTAGTAGGTAGGAGGAATGGACAAATCGATTTGACTGAGTGAGTTGATCTGTAAGGATTAGGGATAGGGAGCCGAGTAACATCGGAATCAGGTCAAAAGTAAGACTGTGACTGTTGAAGTAGTAAATAGATAGTACAAGAGTGAATGAATCCACATCAATTTGTAGTTAATTTAAAAAAAATAAATAAATAATTTTTGTTTTCATTTAGAGTCTGCTTATTTGGAGATATTTTGAACGAGATTCTGAAACTGATCAATTCAGTCTTTGATCTGGGACATTGTCGTAGACGGTAGTTTTCAAGGGCATTATTGCATAATTTCCTTTTTCACAATTCACTTAATAAGCCGAAATAAACAATTCTAAGGAGCAAGAGGCATTTTAATATGGGAATGTTATTGACGGATTAACAAACATTGAAAGCCCACACAGACTTTTTATTTTGAGGGAAAATCTATAACGGATTTCAGTACTTACACGCTGTGGGAAACTTACTTAAGAATTAGTTATTGGGGTGGGTTGGGGGGAGGGGGAGGAGGTAAGGGGCGTTGGGGTGTTGGTGAAGCAAATAAAGAATTAATTATTTGAATAAAAATGTTTCCCTATCTTTTTATGGCATAAAAATATACTCTTCCGTGGCTCCTATTATAGCTACGTCAAACAAAAGTTACATGACCAGAGCTCAATAATAAGCACTTAATTTAAAATCTGATTAACAAATTATAGAATTGCATATAATGTATTTGACCACAAATAGTATAATTCATCGCAACGTATGCGTCAGGAAAGAAGATGGACGTCTGCTTGAATATTTACTATTCATGCAAGGAGGACGCCTTAAAAGCTTATTCATTTAACATAAATCAAACTGTGTTTGCGAACAAAGTCTGGTCCCCATTTAAATAATCCTGTGGTAAGAAGTGGAACTAACCACACAAGTTGCCGAGCTAGAGCCTTCGCCATAGTGCATAGAAGTGTTTGCCAGCAAGCAAATTAAAATGTGTATGAAGGAATTAATGAGAGGCAAATCAATTACAATCGCATATTACTCAATAGGGAAATGGTCATTAGGGCAATTTTATTTCTCACTCTCATTCTCAACGAGTATGATCATTTAGAGAAATATCTGATGATTTCACCTTTTTAATTAGCAGCTTCTATAATGAATATTAACTAAATATGCCAGCACTCATTTTGCTGCATAATCCAATTTAAATGACCTGAGGTTAATTAGAGCAAAATCTCGTATGGACTGCCCATAATCACAGAGAACTTTAACAAGATTACAGACATCACATTTATAGACTTAACTCAAATAATACATATTGCAGTGAATTTATGTAAATTGGAGTTTAATTGTTGGTCAATTAATGGGTCAAGTAAATGGGTTTCAGCCAATTATTCATCATTAAATGAAAATTACATTTTTACATTTAAATTGTCTACGTTATTTGATTGGGGTTATTTCACTTATCGAATTGGTGCAAAATGACAAGGAAATATAACAACTGAAATCCAAAAGAGAATTTCACTAAACTAGACATAGCACCTCCTCGAGCTTGCGCATGCGTTGGGTAACATTAAATTATCATTTACTCTTTGGAAGAATCTAACTTACTCGATTTTAAAAGGCTCGTAACTAGAGGCATTCTGGATGGTTATTGATATTTGGCTGATGGTTGAATCACAACTGTTCGGATTGACTGGTATTCCAGGGTCTATTAAAGCTCTCAGTTATTTAGCATTAACTGTTACACTCTTCAGTGGCATGGAGAAATGTTGCAGAACCGCTCTATGCTCCCAATGGCAAGACGATTAATATTTCGCTGTTGTGATTGGCTAAATTAAAAGAGGATTAATATTGAAAGCGTTTCTTAAAGAAGAAATTTGACAGCAGAAATGAAGGTATGCAAGTAACTTTATCAGTATACAAACTGCAGAAAATCCAGAATGGATATTAGAGCTGCCGTAGGGTTGGTGCATCGACGGATTTGACGCACCCGACTCTGTGTTGTTGAATGCTTGATGAACAGACACTATGCAAGAATTACCTCCAACGGGTTTGAAATCTCCATTGTTCTACAACTACACACTTGGGCTATAGGGTTGTGCTGATGCGCTTTACGCCTGGGTCGAGCATAACATGCTGACTGTCGGTGTCACAATTCTTAGTTTTTCTCTCATTGAAGTTGGCGCAATCGTAGCGGCAACCTGCATGATGAAAAGAAGAGCTTATATATGAATTCGATGAAATAAATTATCGATTAATTATTCGTAAATATCTTTAAAGAAAAGCTATTTGATAGAGCAGAATAAAATATATAATGGGAAAGCAGAAGATCATCATGCATGCCACATCAAGTCCCTAGTATTCGCCAACGATTACTTAGTGCCTTATATACTTTGCATCTTCACAGCAACATTAATGTTTGCATGGAATGTATGTGACTATAGTAACACCGCGTTATTATGAATTAAATTATTTAAATTATGGAAGTTCGTAACGGCCACGAAGGCTGCAAATATCATCAGCATTGACTCAGGGCTCGGTGACTAATTAATTGAGAGGGCTTTTTTTCACGAATCATAAATTTCCTAAATCTGTATATCAGATTCATGATTCCATTGGTTTTAGAAGTGAGATTGTACAATATTGTCACGATTCTTTCGTAGACTATTGAGCGCACTTTTTGTAGGCATTTCATTCATTTTTCGTGCATCTTATGGATTTAAAGGACAAAAAGCATTAAGTGATATTTGAAATTCCGGAATGCAGCACTTTTAAAGAATCGTTTTTTTATATATCAGTTTCATTTCTCATGGCCTCTTACAACTGCAATTTTAAAGCAGTCATCAGCAGATGCATGGGTGGCATTTAATATAAATATAATATAGTATAATAAATATAAATATAATTCTCGCTTTTACAAAGTAGCAACGTGCTTATCCTCAGTTTATGCCAATAACATTTTTTTACCCATAATGTTGCAAATAATTGGGTCTTAGTCAAATTGTGAACAATTGCATTAAGAATAAGCCTTCGTGGATTCGCCATGGGAACAGATCAACAATTTTGGTAAACAAAATAAATTCGCTTTTCCCTAACTAGCTGGTTTAAGCTTTGGAAGGGGAATTGGTGCCACTATACAATTTGCCAAAGTTGAACACTTTCTTCCTTTACCCTTCGGACTGGGTCAAATTGTTTACTTAACATGAATTAAGTAGAATAAAGGGAGCGAAATAAATTTGTTCATGCACTGTTATGCATTGCAAATCAAAATATTTATAAGGTCATAGGAGAGTATCGAAAGATTATGAAATAGCTAAATTGCTCCATCAAGGACTGAAACAGTGGTTTCGGAATTGGCGTCTTAATTTATATCGATTGCGACACTGTTGGGCTGTCCTATTTGAACCACTCATTATGCTAGTTAGTTCAGCTTTGTTTTGAGTTAATCCCATCACGATTGCCTAATGGCATTTTTTACCAAATCAGAGCTCAATAGACAAATCGGATGTCAAGTTTGCAAACTAATTTGGCTTTTATTTGCAAAAAAGAGGGAACCAAAGTTTTCACGTCATTGAGATGTAAAACGACTATTAAGAAATTCGAGAAGCACTGAAAGTTGCACGAATGCGTACAGAGTAATAAATAACATCTGCGTGGGGCAATATATTCGAAGGGGGTATAATAAGGATACTACATTTCGGATCAAAAGTGGCATTAATGAAACCATTAGCCAATTGGAAATTGCAATACATTTAATATCACTGCAGACGCTTAAGTCGATGTAAACAGAGGGTAACTATAAAGAAGACATTTACATGTAATTACTATGCAACCCATCAGTTTTACCAAATATATCTCCCGGTATGAGGTTTACGGATATATGCCTAAGAATAGCACTTATTCTGTTTAACAGTATCGTCTTTGTTAGTCGCCTATATTTCACTCTTCTAGTGAAGTCAAGATTGCAGGTGGTGTTATGGCTGATTTTGGAATACTTTTTCTGGTTGAATCAAACTCGTTTGGTTTAACCGGTTCGGCTAATTTAATACCTATCTTCGTCACCACTGTCGGATTTATTGTACTAGGCATCGCATTTTTGGGATGCTGTGGAGCCATAAAACTCAACCATTGTTTACTCCTCTCGGTAGGACAAGAATTTGATATTTCCATGATATTTCAATCGTCCAGTTCTCCATTACAATTGGAATAGTCATTTTGGCAGAAATAGTTGGAGGTATCTTGTTGTTTGCCTACAGATAAAAGGTATTTATATTTTCAACGCATTAATGACGATATATTTTCAGTTTAAAGAATATTTTGGCAAATACTTCAGAGAAGCCATAAGAAACATTGAGAATGCTGCAAATCCAAGTGCAGAAAACGTCTTAAGGAAAGTGCGAGATAGGGTATTGAATCTCTTCTATGCTGTTGACATATTTTGGTTTGGATGTCGTGGAGCTAAAGGACCAGACAACTGGGAAGATCCATTCAGAAGTTGCTGTAAAGCGAGTGTATCAAATTGCGAAAGCTTTCAGAGAAAGTTTGTTGAGCTCATTTCTTATTTGAATAGGGTTGTGTCGAAGTAATTTATGAGTGGATGAAGAAAAATTTAATTGGTGTTGGTGCAGCGATTCTTGTTCTTTCCATGCTTGAAATCGGAGCAATTGCAGCTGCTTGTTATCTTTTCAAGCAGTTGAAATAGGTTTGCAATGGCCAATTACTCACTTTAATAAATCTTGTATTCAGGATCATCTCCCATTACACATTACGATACAAATGGATCTTACTAAACAGTCTTTCCAACAACATCATTAACATTTCTCGTTTCATTATCTATAGCAATGAAATACTATCTAATCTCTCTTTCAATTTTATTGCATTTGGCTGTTATTAGAATTTGAACATAATAGCAACGTTAGTGTATACTTATTTTAATATTAATAAAACCGTCTGGGTGTTGTGGTAGTAATTCAGCGGGATGCTACTTATGGCCTCAACCAATTTTGTTGTAGAAAAGAGGCAGAATGGTGAGAGAATATGACTGAAAATTCGTCATTGAACTGGTAGTAAAAGGTGTAGAACAAGAGAGTATTTGACAAGTTGCCATAAAGTGTAAAATTTAGCTCTGGTTGGTTTCGGTGGTTAAAGAAACAATTTGTAAAAGTTTTATTGCACTTTGCGATAAATCAAATTTTTGAAAAGCACTTTCCTGATTCCGTTCTCACGATGTTAAAAACATGTTCACCCCTTGATTTAATTTATTTATAAGTCGAATCCCCGCCTTTCATTTTTATTTTCTTATGTCCACGAACAGATTATTAAAACTAGCTAAATCATTTAAACATAACAGAGTTTAATTAAGTTTTCACAAGAGGTCAGTAGGATTACAGTACCTCCTTTGTCCCTGAACCGGTGAACATTGTTGGTGAATAATGATTAAGATGTCAGAAACGCGTTCAATATCGTAATTGGTTCGAGTGTCTTGTTGTGAGCAATGACATAGACATCTTGTGTCATATGTAAAGAAGCCGAAACACTGCCATTCTTTTATGTCTTCTTAAGTCCACAGACTGGTTAATAAAAATAGCTAAAGCATTTAAACATAACAGAGATTAATAAAGTTCTCACAAGAGGTCGATCAACAAGAAACCCCTACTCGACACAATGATTGCATAAACATTATCTACAACTAGAGATCATCATCAAACACGAATGTAAAAGTCCACTCAACGCTTGGTTAGTAACCCCAACACAATTAAATTGCCTAGAAGAATGCAGAATTGATTAACCGCTAGGATTCTTCCTTGCACATTTCGAAGCCTTTTCTAACGGTCATCTTCGGTAGTGCAGTAGGATCAAGAAACCTCATTTGTACTTTTACCGATGAACATTGTCCGGGGATAATTATTAAGATGGTATAAACGTGTTCTTCAGCGTAATGGATTCATACATCTTGATTTGAGCGATGGTAGAGGCGTCTTGAGTCATTTTTAAAGAAGTAATTCACAAATCAAGAAAGATAGTACATTTATTTTATATTCACAAATGAATTGTAATAGGCGTAATTAAATTGCCTTTATAAATATATACATATATAATGAAACATAGGCATCATTAACTATTTCGGTATATGCAAATCCGTCATCAAATAATTGGTTTCTAGGCCATCATAACTCAACATGCTAATCAGAAACATCTTTCCATTGTCTACGACCCCATTCCCAAAGTCACACATTTCGAGGACACAATTTCAACAAGTTCCGTCGTCTTCTTTTCAGCGATTTTTGTGATTTCTTCACACGTCATCTCTCCCTGATGCTTGGTTTAAAATTTCAAAGAAAAGCTTGCAACTTAGAAATTATTCATAATCTTTTATGAAGACGAATCGTGTTTCAATCAGTTTCCTTTATCAGTTCCCAAATCCGAAAGCTTTACATTAAATGGCCATTTCTATCTACTTACTGTTAGGAATCATTTCATTTATCACACAAAGACTGAAGTAAAATCAGTGTGCTTCTCTTTCTCCCATGACTTATGTGCTTCCAACTTGATGACATTAGGTATACTCCTTGACATACTTCCGTCGAGCAGAATACAAAATGAAGCGTACCTTGCCATACTACTTTGTTTGGTATAAAGTAAGGTAATTCAAAATAGGAATGATCAATCATTAAGCAAATACTTCACAGAATTAACTATACTTTATAATTATTGAAACTTCATGGTGACTGAAAAATAATTTCCAATTTATATATGGCCTATAAATAGGCGGAACTTTAAATTTTTCTATACGAATGATTGGAGAAAGGAAGATCACCACAAGTTCGCAAGGTGTTAAAGCATAAATGAGACTCAGTACATTTGAATCCTGAATTCATTAATTTGTCAATTTCTTCTGTCAATTGGCTTTATTGATGTAACTTATTTGGCTGTTGAAAAACGATCTCAAAAGACACCTGGGAGTAGTTCATATAGCTTTATTCTTGACCAAATACAACTGCTAATTTCGATAAATTAGACAAATTTGAGAACATGCGGGGTCAATCATGCTCAAATTCGACGCTTATTGTTTTTATGGCTCAATTAATATAAGTTAATTATTTAATTATATATATATACATCTGTGTGGGTGACTATAGTTACACCATGTTAATGAGTTAAGCTGAACAGTGAGATAAGATCTTAACTGTCACGAAGGCTGCAAATCTCACTTACACTACCCAATGCACTGTAGCCATTTAACCAACATTGCTTTATCATCAATCATTAAATTTGAAATTCAGTGTATCAGAGACGCACTTTCATTGCTTTTAGGAATGGAATTGTTCAATATTGACGTGATGGACAAGATTTACCCCATTTTGCTAACAAGATTCTTTGCATAGACTATTAAATATATTTCTTGCACACCTAGAATTCATTTTTCAAGTACCTTATGGACTTGAAGGCCAAACGGTATTAAGTGATATTCGAAATTCCCGGAAAGCAGCACTTTTAAATAATCATTTGCCCATATTTCATCTCTCATCATCTTCTCCAATTCACGTTTTAAGGCAAGCTTCAATTGATAGATGCACTGGGCTTGAAAGAAGGCAAATTTGTGTGTTATTACAAATTATGATTTAGAGCTATCAAAACTAATATAGTACTAGCTTTGACAAAGTAGCAATTACTAATTGTCTGTTTAAGCGTATAATGCTTTTCACATATACTGTTGCAAAATAGTTACTTTTTACTCAAATTGTGAATGACTGCATTAAGAATAAGCGTTCGTAGAGACTCCAAGGCAACAGTTAAACAATATTGGATTAGTTAAACTGTGCCTGGGACACTTTTTCTTTTTGCTAACTAACCGCTTCAAGCTGTGGAAAGGGAATTGGAGCCACTAGACAATCTATTAAATTTGAGCACTTTCTGGCAACCGCATCCTTTCGTTAACCCTCGTAGAGAGTTAATTTGTTTACAGGGAATGTAAACAAAATTTGTTAATACCTTTTTATTTAGTGCAAATCAAACTATTTAGTTGGTCGTGGGATGGCATCCAAAAGAGTCAACTGCTCAATCAATGACTAAAACAAGGGTTTCGGAAATCGGGATTCGATAAGGGCAAATTTTCTATTTGTGCATTGTTATTAAATGTAAATCAAAATATTTATATGGCTATAAGATACCACCAAGGATTGCGTCGTAGCTAAAATTTTCTACCAATGACTGAGACAGGGATTTCGAAAATCACAGATCGATAGTCTTATTTTATTTGGATTTGTACACCATTGAGTTGTCTTATTTAAACTAATAATTTTTTCAGTTGGCTCAGTTTTGCTAAAATTTAATCCCATCGTGATTTCATATTAGCAATACATTCAAAGCAATATGATCATTCGATTTAAATTAATGTGGGCGTGGGTGAAACTGGCGTAGGTATCTTGAGCAAATCAGCGCTCATTAGTTAAAACTGAAGTTGCACTCTTGGTTCTCAATTTCTAGCTCAGAGACAAAAGCATCAAGCAAGATGAATAAAGAAATTGTCGTGTTTGTATTATACTTCTTTGGTGCATTCGAGCAACAAATGGTGAGCACTTACTATTATATCAGTAACAATTGAGCTAGTTTCACAACAAATGAATAAAATTACAGATTAATAATGGAAATGGGTGATCATTCAAACCGCGATACTTTACCAGTGCATAAATGGGAAAATTAAACATTTTTATTGTAAATGAGATGGCAACAGACCTTTAAGGAAGTTTAGCGGCACTGAAAATGGCATAGAATCGAAAGAAGAAATACATTATTCGTGCGAGAGTATAGTTGAGATACTTAATTGCGGAAATAAAGTAGTATAAATGAAATTATTAGCCAATTGGAATTTGACATTAATAAAATATTATTGCTACTCTACTTTGATTGGAGAAGCTAATTTCGATTAAAAGAACAGATAACTATAAAAAAGGCACTTTAATACCATTACGACGCAAACCATCAGTTTCACCAAAATTATCAGCCACTATGGAAATAACGGAGAAATGCTTAAAAAATATCTCTTATTATATTCAACAATGTCGTCTTTGTACGTTGCCTTCTTGAAATCACCTAGTGAAAGTAAGAATGCCGGTGTTGTTATGGCCGGTCTTGGAATATTCTTTCTGGTTCAATCAAATTCGTTTGGATTTACCGTTTCGGAAAATTTAATCCCCATCTTCATCACCATTGTAGGATTAGTTGTGCTAGGCATCACAATTTGGGGATTCTTTGGGACCTTAAAACTCAGCCGTGGTTTACTCTTCTCAGTAGGATAAGATTTGTTGGTTCGATGATATTTCGACCGTCAAATTCGCTATTTTAATTGGTGTAGTCATTTAGCAGAAATTTTCGGAGGCAGTTTGTCGGTTATTTACAGATCCAAAGCAACATTTTGAACGCATTAATGATTGCATGTATTTAGTTTAAAGAAGGTCTGAAAAATTACTTCGGAGAAGTTGTTGAAAGCGTTGCAAATGGTACAAATCCAAGTGTTGTACAGTGCTGTGCAAAATACTCTATTGACTCTCTTTAATACAATTGACACATTTTAGTTTGAGTGATGTGGAGCTAGTAGACCAGCAGATTGGTGTAAATATAACCCAAGTTGCCTTTCATCAATTTGCCCGACTTCAATACATGAAGTTTGTTTTGTGTTTTTAGTTAAGCTCATTTCTTATTTGAATAGGGTTGTGTTGATGTAATTTCTAGATGGATACAGCAAAATTTACTTGCTGTTGGTGCAGTGGTATTAGCTCTTTCCTTTCTTGAAATCGGAGCAATTGTAGCAGCTTGCTGTCTTTTCAGAGAATTGCAATAGGTTTGGAATTGTCAATTATTCACCTGCATGAAATCTTTAAGCAGAATCATCGTCCATTCCATATTACAAAACAAACAGGCTTTTCATCTTCATCAACAGTATCATTTACACATCCCGTTTCATTGTCTTTAACACTGAAATATTATTTAAGCCCACTGTCAATATTATTTATATGCCTCTTAGTGGAATTTCTACTTAATAGCAGCGTTATTTTACACCGATGGCAAAACTATTACAAACGTCTAAGGTTTGGGCTAGTATTCGTGCATAATATCATTTTTCCATTCGAGAAGATGAGCGTTTTCTGACAAAAAATAAGGTATCAATATCGAGAAGTAGTGATCTCTACCTCTGGATAGGCTGTTAGCGGACGGATAAATGAATGTTTACAGGGATTTACTCCGACTGGTGGGAAAAAAGGAGAGATAGATACTAGAAGCTAAGGCAAAGAATTCTACACACTCGGTTTCAAACGGATTTTGCTGCTCATTGAGCTTCTAATCAGATGCTCCCAAGTAGTTGGAGTTCATTAATCAAAGGAAGCGTTTCGATTTAGGAAGCAAATAATAGCTTGGTCACAACACACTCTTGGCAAAATAATGGACAGGCCTCCAAAAATAGGCAGTCCTGAGAGGAATGGAAATGTGTGGGGTGAAGGCCAAAAAGCGAACTAAAACGAGTATAAAGTGTAAAAAATATTAGGCTTTTTAACTTCAAGAAGCGTTGGGTCGATTTATTTCTAATCAGTTGTTCAGTTGGAGGTGTAATACCGAAATATTTTATCTGGATTTCGAGTTATTGATTTGTACTATTTGAACTACTCAGTGTGCCAGTTAACTCAGTTTTGTTTTAATTTAAACCCTGTTGATTTCGTATTGGCAGTATATTCTAATCAATTTGGCTATCCGTTTTAAATTAACGAGAAAGTAGATGCCTCGTGGTCAGAGAGATATAATATCAAGAAGAAGTTAGCTGTCTTCTAATGTAATTCCATTCAAATGCCAATTTGAACTATTTTCTTACTTAAAGAAGCTTAAAAATATAAAAACACAAGTTTGAAAGCTTACTTTTCCAATGAAAATATGGTCGCCTAATATAAAACGGCGTTGATTTAGATCTGCTGCTATTAATTAAATCAACTTTAATAATTGAAAATGAAGAGTGAATTGGCCATCAAAAGAAGGCAACTTCAACTGCCTCAGTATCTAAAATGCACGATTGATTCATATTATTTATCGATTTTATTGGTTTTTGAAACTGCCTCAAAAGCCCAATGAGATATAGGAGCGAATGTGTAGCGGATTAGCTACTTAACTAAGCCCGAGTGTACTCAGAAACCCCACTGGCACGAATATCGTGATCACAACAATCTACCTACGCATTGGATTTAATAATTATCAATTATTTTTCAGCCCAATAAAAACCTCCTAATTTAACATCCGCTTAACAAATTCTGAAAATATTATTGAAAAAAAAATAGTTGAATGCTTCCCATTTCGAACATCAAGAAATGAGATTGGCATCCAGTTATATATTTAAAGTTCAAAGTAATGGAAAGCATTAGAAGGTTTGTCAATTCAAGCCATTTAACACAAATCTAACTGCGTTTGATACCGAATTAGCATGAACCAACAAGTTTGCACCCAAAGTCTGTACTCCATTTAAAAACCTCCGTGGTAAGGAGTGGAACTAACCACACAAGTGGGCAATCTAACGAACTCACAAACACGCATGTAAGTGTTCGACGCCAGGCAGATTAAAATGTGTGTGAGGGAATTAATGAGAGTCAATTCAATTACAATCGAATATAGCTTAATACGAAAACAGTCATCATGTCAATGGAATTCCTCACTCTCACTCTCTCTCTCTTGAACTACACGTCTGCTCCTACTACGCCCTTCGTTCTATCCTATTCCGTCTATATCATGAGCAATAATACATTTTCATCCTGAACCGTCTACTTGCACTCATGACTTCTACTCATTAGAACTCGATTGACCTTATCATTCGGTTTCACCCACTTTCGACTTTACTCATTTTAAATAGGTCATCTCGATTGATACTCTTAACTAATTCCGACTTCGAAAAGTGTTTGGTGATGGTCACGAATTTCTCATCAATAACGAAAATTCAAAGCTCTTACTTTCATTCTTTGTCAATTGAACAAAAAATGCCAAGAGAGCAAATCATTTTCAAACCACGCAGATGATGCACAAATTGGTTGCGTCAAAAGTTTTAAGAAAATTAGATTTGCCTGTTGAGAAATAACTTATGTGTACTCGGTTCAATTTAACGCGTGCGTGGGGGATGATGAATCAAATAATGCACTTCAAGTAAAAATACTTGTGTTGACAAAAGGTGGTGTAGTTAACGACAAAACACCGCGGTTTTGGAAGAAGTAAACGTGATTGATGTCCAGTCTGAGCGGACTTTGTTTTTGAATAGGCAGAAGTGGTTGAACCAGGCACAAGTATCTTAATGGCTGAACGGAAACTAGTGCATTCTGCCCCTATACATATTTCCAATTACAAAATAGTGTTGAGTTAGAAGAAGTATAGTGGAGTGAGTGAAGTATAGTGGAGTGAGTGAAGTATAGTGGAATTAAGTTTTCATTTTTATCTTCGTGAAGATAGCCTCATTTTCTCATGAATATGCAAATGTTCAACATTTATTAAGCGAGCGTAAGTGAATGATAAACGTGGTCAGTTAATTCATCAGTCCAGTCAAACGTAATGGTCAGAGACTCGCATTTGAATTACGATTTATTGGAAAGGGATGGCGAAATTCATCAGATTTGAAATTATTGAATAGCCTTTCTTTAGTTAAATATCTTCTCCGACTTGTTTAAAGTACTAGTGTTACGTTAGACTGAGGCTGCATAAATTGGTGTTCTGACGTCTAAATTTCGAGATATTACACTTCAATATCCTAACAAGTTTTTATCTACGAATATATTTGCTTGTTGACCAATTGGTAAAACCAAGTTGATATTTCGTTCTCTTTAACGTGAAGTAGCAAGTTGGCATTGACAATGAGTTGTTCAATATCAACCAATCAGTAATAGATATATTAAAGTTTGAATAGTTTCAGACACGAGCGAGCCACTATGATATCAATCCAATCCAGACATGAAACGTGAATTAATTTGTGACTAATTTGCAAACATCTGATATATCCGGAAGTTCCAAACTCTCCTTTGCCTGTAATGTAATTCTAATTGCCTCACCTTACTCAGATGAATCCTCCCCTAATCCAAATCCTGTTTCCACTTTGACGCTTTGAGTGAAAATACTGGTGTCTGAGTGGGTGAATGCAAGAAATTTCATCAAGCACTGGTTACGATATTGCATTAGTGGAATCTAGCCCCTCAATCTATAACCTCATAGTGGACATTTCGCATTCTTGATATTGTGAACGTGGTTGTAATGCCTTTGCTCCCAAGAGCATCCACTTCGCATTTGTAATCAACCTTAATTTACACATGTGAACGGTAAAGATGTGTTTTCTCCTCTGTCTCCTTTGTCATTTGCCTAATTCTCAATTTAGTATATGCTACTTTCATTGTTATTTAATTGCTTTAATTAGCGTATTTACTAGTGGTGGAGGGTGATTTTATCTCGGATACCAGTAAATAACGTCAGGATAAATCGATTATAGGACACAGGGAGATGACTGTGACTAACTTCCTTGTTGTCAAACGCACTTCTTTCGTTTGCTCAAACAACTGTAACCGACACGATATACTAAGATGTGGTCTAGCAAAGGTGTGTTCTTTCTGCGAATTACTTTACCCGAAACTCAATTCCAGATAATCTAATTTTTGGAAGTAATACAAATGAATGCTCACCAATATACTGTAATGTCAAACACTTTTCCTTATCTAATAATTGCATCTTTTATGCTAATAGATTTAATCCTTGCAATATTGGTTACACATTGTAAGTAACAGATGCCAAATTTGATAAACACTGACGATTACTTATTGTCAGGTGCAGTATTGCAATTTTTAACTGGATTGGAGTATTTACAGAAGAGTTTGGTGGGAGAGCAATGAAAAATAACTACGCAAGAGCCCAACGTCTTATTTAACGTAAGGCAAAATCGATAATGTTTTAGACAGTAGAGTCGTTCTTTTCAAGGTTGTTTTACCCTTCTTTTGGATTGCATGGAATTAAAGATGATAAGAAATTGGGTAAATATACCCTATTAACTTTGGTCACCATGAATGGATCCACTTGCGAATATTTTGATATGCAAACAACCATGTATTGTTTTAGTTTAATTTTGGCTCCTGTTAAGGAAATTTGCACCTGTTTTTTTGGCCACTGCTTTAATTCCATTAACCTAAATAAAAAAAGGCATTAGAAAAGAACTTGTGAATATGAAAGATTTATTTCACAATGGGTATTCAGCATGCTGAAAACTTAGTGGATTCCCATCTCTTCAGCACACTTTCACCATTAAATTTAGAAAACATAATTTTGAGCCAATTTAGTCCAATGGTTGGTTAAAAAGTTATGTATCTTGATTTCACTTAATTATTCAACAACACAAAACAATCTCATTACTGAAGAGGAGCAATTGTCATGTCGGGCAACAAAAGTGTGGCAATGAAGTAGAACAGCTTGTCAACACGCAATTAAAATTGGAATTGGCAGTGATATTTGACTGGGGTGATTTCAACTCTCCCATTAATGTTTGATGGCAAGGAAGCATAACAAGCGAAATGCGAAAGAGCATATCATTGCGCCGTACCTTGCACTCCCTAGCGGTTGCAATTTCGTTTGTTAGCATTAAAAATTAAAATATTTGAAAGAAACTGACCTACTCGAATTTGTAAAGTCTTATAACGAGAGACGTTCTGGGTGGTATTTGGGATTTGGCTTTCAGATAAATCACAACAGTTGGAATGATTGGTATTAAAACGTTTATTACAGCTCTCGGATGTTTAGTACTTACCGTTACACTCTCCTGCACATTGGAGGAAGGCAGCAGAATCGCTTTTAGTATTCTCCTGTTGAGATTGGCAAAATTGTGAAAGGATTTATAATGAAAGTGTTTCCTTACGAAAGTTGACGACAGAAATAAATATATCCAAGTCGCAAAAGAAAACTTTAGGAATGCCTAAAACTGTTTTCAAACTACAGAAAATCCAGCATGGCAATAAGGGTTAATTGAATTTAGACTACACTGTAACTTTAATCTTACCGTTAATATTCTTCACTCACAGCGCCGTGGTGCTGATAGTCCTTAAGACTGGAAAAATGCAGATCAAATGTTCGGGGCACGGGGTGCAATTGGAACGTGTATATACCGTAAAAAGGTAAGTATTTCCCTGCCCTTAAATATAATTCATTCAGTTTTTGAAGTTTCGTTGATGAATAAAGGAGTGTAATTGCTGTTGGAGGTGCAGCTCACACGAGCACTGTTGATACAATTGATATCATCGTCGCGATCTTGATAGCTCCGATCATAAAGAATAATGCAGAGTCGAGCGGAAAGAAACCGGAATGCCTGCTTATTAAAGGACAATTAAGTCTCGAATTACCACTTTAAAAGCGTTGAATATTATCATTGGAATTCCTCGACATTGATTTAGTATCGTCATACTTGAAGTATTTCAAAACAAACCAAAATATACGAGGCACTATTTTTTTGGTTATTTTATTGGGGATAAACAACAGCACTATGAAAATTAAATTAAATATATCGACATAAAACCACTTCTAGAACCATTCACTTACAGCTCTAGAAATTTTTGCAAGGTCATAATCACACCGGGACAAATAAGAATTTCCACATTTTTATGACTTCTTTAAGTAGTTCCCAAACGGCTGTTTATATTTTCCCAATACGTTGTTTTTGAGCTTAAGGGAACAGTTCCAAATAGTGAAGGCGTCATCCGCATAGCTGGATCTGTTTAATTGCATAATGGAGAATGTTATGGAAGAGCTACTACTCGTGTACAAAATGACGATTCCATTAGTTGATTGACTGCTCGAATATATTGACCGGGGTTTATTTATCACGGACTCCCTAAACTCGAGGATACTAGCTCTACTGACACCGGATAACTTCAAGATTCTGGAAATATACTTGGTCCAGATGGATTTCATGCGTGCTTAAGGTCAATAAGTCCCAATAAACTCGATCACATTTCGATGTGATTTGTTATATTTTCAATATTTTTTTGCAGTATGTCATGGCTCTTGCATTGCTCAGTTTGGGTGAAATTTCTGGCGTTATTTCTGACATGATTTTTAGAGAAAAGGTGGATGACATTTGGATTGATTACTCAATCTGCAGGTAAAATTTGAAATTTTATTTCCTATTATGTCTTTCAGTGCACTTTCTGGATTTCATTTTATTATTTAGAACATCAAAAATGTTGTTAAAATGATAAATAATGATCAATGCGTACATAATATATACTGATTTATAAATTCTACGAATATTTCCTTACAGGAGAAGATAGACTGAGCAATTATATTGACATATCAAATTCATTTATTTCAATTTCAAAAAATACTATTATTTTTCAACTAGAATTATGTAGAATGTCAAAAGGCGCATAAAATTGTTTGCAGGTTTGTAAAAGCATTTAACTTAAAAGGAATTGTTATAAATAGACTTTAAATACAGTCCCTTCAGAGCCCTTTTAGGATATCGGTTTCTGATTCACATGGTAGCTAGAGTACCAACATCATTGATGTTTCATGCCTAGAAACTCGAATCCTGCTGTCTTCTTATTCATCAGTGGTTGATTGGAAATTCCGCTCACATAGTGAGCACTGACAAACATCAAATAAATAATCTCTGACCTTTCATACCTCTGAATTTTGTGTCTCAAATGTATGTTCTTCTCACCCACTCTATGAAAAACTCCATATTTCATACAGTCTTTTCAGCTATAGCAACATCTATTAGCCAGAATGAGTTAGTAATATTGAATCAGATCTAGACTTTCTGCACTCCTTCAGTATTCACATTCATTTTTCCTTTATCTTAACCGTGTGATTGTTTCATCTACTTATATGTTTCTGTGTGAATATGGTATAATGTAATCGCATTGGAGCGCTCTCAAATTACTCCGCCTACCGATTTATCGGTCATCTCAACGCTGCCATAGAGCTCACATTCCAATCTAGCTAATTTATGAAGAAGATTGAATTTACCATTTCATTAAGCACACTCTTTGCCTACGCGATCGAACGCACCAGAAGTATTCCCTTTGACATTCTAACAATATGCAATAAAAATATGTGGATATGGCTTGCTCATTTACGATTACACGTCTTGCTGAAATAACATTTTCTACGTAGATGTATGCGTAGTATGTGAAATTTTTAAATTGCGTGTTTACGGCGGGACTGAGACCGCTTTATCAATTTACACTGTTCTTCAGAAAAAAATCGACCATTTTTAATACTATTCTCAGAATAAATTTGAAACCAAAAAAACATTTTGCGATAAAAATTTCACAGAAAATTATTCGGACCACACGTATAATCCATATTCATCTTGAATGAGACCTAGTGTTTTTCGCTCTGTCAAAGTCACCTCAGATAGAGTCGTTCTGTTAGTATTTTGGGTTTACATTAAAAGGAACTATCAAAATGGCATGACCAACCAATCAATCAGTTAGCCGTCCATCTTGAAAAATTTCTGAAATCTAAAATTGGAGCAATACTAAGATGTAATTGCGCTGTCCAGTTATAGTTGGATATAAGTTACTGTGATAACGGATGCGAGCGTGAATACCTACAGTTTGGCACGTGTTAATGAAGAAACCCAACCGAGAATTGCATATCCGTTGTCCACCTACGATATATATTGATTGAACATTTAAACGGCGAACAGTCTTGTCGACTTTATTTACAAAAAAAAACAATTACAGAACCTTTAAATTATTGCTATTTCCTCACTGGAAACTATTATGAACATATGAGTGTTTCATTCACTCACTTCAAGTAGCATGAGTATGAAAACTGCTTACAGTGATTGAGATGGCTAAATACCATTAAGAAATCTGAGAGGCAATCGAAATCGCATGAATTTGAATGAAGGGATAGTATATTAGAGCGAGAAGATAGTTGAGATACTAAAGGTTTTTGTTCAAAAGTTGCATTATTTAAACTAATAGCCATCAGTTGTAGCAAAATTATCGGTAAAACAAATTGAGCTCTCAAATTGGTGTGGCCAAATACCTGCGGTGATTTAATAACTTAAAGAGATGCACTGTGATGTGATTTTTATTTGCGGTAACGCCTAGCGTAGTTATTTTATGAATCATTCATTATCCACCCATTTATGCTCAACCATCATAATTTTACAAATTATAATCCGAAAAAAGTTGAAAGTTCAAAACATTGACGGACCTAACCAAAGCAGCGCTGCACTCAGAGTGAACCAGTGGGGAAACCGAACTGGGAAGTGAATGGCTAGGCTATGAGTTATATTTATAGCTTGTTATCATATCTGCCACTATTTAGACTCTTCGCTCCTTGGTCCCCTTTCTATCTTCCATAAAAATCATATATTTTATGGCATTTCATATCTACTTGGCTTGCTAACATAAACACATTCTAACATTTTTCTGTATTCAATGCCTAGAAGCAGAGCGAAATACTTGAGCGGCATCATCACAACTACGAATGTTTGACACCTTTCAATCGTTTGGCATCATATGCATTTTCTATCATATGGAATGAGATTGTGGGAAAGTTCTCAACATGTGGCTTGAATTGGTCGTTATAGGCGATCAATATGGTATTGGTCACAATTTCAGAGAATATCTGAACAATTACAACTGAATACTACTATGAGAAAAAATGAAACTAAATATCAAATATTTATCTCATATTTCCAATAGAAAACATCGACTCAGCATGCTGGCTCCAACCAACTTACCTTTCTGTTGAGGAAGACTGCTCCATAACAATAGTTGCTTTTCCCACCAAACCCTCAAACTCAAATCCGTGCCTTTCTCAAGGTGGTAAATGCTAAAGCCAGTCACTATACACCCAGGCAACTAGGATTAAAAATAATCGATAGTAAAATCAACTGACAAAGATGTGAAAAGTTAATATGAAGAGAAATATTGTCAAAACTTATTTGCCACAAAGTAGCCCCATTGCTATATGCACTAGTGACTTGCTGAGTGCAGATTTTGTGGGAGAGAAATTAACCTTATATGTGCCTACATAAAATTAATCAGTGCAAATGTATTCTTTGGAAGTGTCAATCGGAATGGCACCAGGGGTGTATTTAAAAAGCGAAACTTTCATGCCTCTGGTTCTTGCATGCCACTGTTTCACTCCTGACGTTTCTAATTGATCAAGTGAAAAGTATGAACACATTAATGATTATTTCTATGATAACTACAGGTTCTAATAGCATAGAAACAGTGCATAGTTGATCAACGGGTCTTTCCGTCTGATTTTCACATCTTCTCAACTATAAAGAAAGTTCAGTCAAGAACGATACCACTGAATTTTAATAGATGTAGGAAAAATTTTAGCAGATTCTATTGGCGTTTTAAAAGACTACACTTTTGATCCAAATGGATTATTAACTAAATTGAAGTTCATCAGTATAAATAATTCAAATTGACTTAGTCAAATTAATGGCGTCAACGAAGTCAATTTATTAAATATTTGCTGTTTCCAACTTTGTGTTGCATTATTGTGATGAAGAATTTTCCACATTTTGGCACAACTGCACGATAAACAAAATTTGAGTTGGGAGCACTGTTTTAAACACAGAAAGAAAAGATTATAGGACAATGGAAACTTGGAAGGGAATGTGGGAGAAAGCTAGAATCAAGTGTCTGCACCTACAGCCTCGAAATATCGGAAATCGGAAGTCTCTAGTTTTTTCGATGCTTTGATTGAACACGGCTCAGACGAGAGCAAAGAAAGAAATTAACAAAGGATATATATATATATATATTTCACAAATATTTCACAAATATTGTTCCCGGCACCTTTCCTAACCCATCGCATTCATCATCATATGTTGAACTTTACACAAATACTGTCCAACATATAAGAATACGATTGATAATATCCCCCTCAATTGGCAACGTTTTTTCTGAAGTAACTGCACTTTTGAAAGATGTCTTTTAATGTTGATCACATGGTTCACTTTAAATTAGAGACGAATTTTTTATTGCAAGAATGGGCCCGATGACGTTTCTGACTTGAAATTAAATTGAAATGAGAAATAGGAATCGATTTACTGGGTGTAACTTTGATGCTAACTATATTATTTCACTAAACTCAATATAAATCTCTACGTTTAATTCTAACCTATTTAATCCAAGATGGGAATTTTCGCTTTTCCTTTCACCAAAAGGCTCTTTTAAAAATATGAAAGCGAAGGTGGTTTAAAGACGTAAGTGATGTATATGCAAATGTATTCATTTCCAATCAGTTGAAAAGTTTGGTCAATTCTTTGTGCATTTATGACTCAAACGCCCATCTGTCATGTCAAGGCTAGTTTATTGGTTAGCCTTTATTTCCAGAACTATCCATGTTCATGTAAAAGTACACTTACATTCATACTATCACTCGTGACCATTACTTACTCGATTGTCTGCTGTGATTTATTCAACACGCGTTGACCTACACGTTGACTATTTTGTTCCACATTTTGAAACAACTGTTTGCTTTTTTCGTGTAATATCCACTTCGGATTCATCACCACCTACAATTTGTTAATTCAACAACCTGATTACCTTCTATTCTGCTAATCCACCACATGCTTTAAATACCTCGTCTTATATCGTGTTGCAGATGAAAATGGATTACTGTAACCGATCACCTCTAAAATAGCATTTCAATTGTCGTTTTATTGTCATAGTGAAACATGCTAGCTGTTATACTGCCAACTTATGGTCCTGTAAAACCTTTTTAAGTAAGTTGAGTGCTGAATTAAATGCATTAAACATTTGATTCAAAAATGAAAGGAGAAAAGGTCTCTGAATAGTGAAATGAATTCTATCAGAGAATATATACCCTGGACCATACCTGGAGCAATTTAATAGACTAAACAGTATGCACATATATTATGTTTGGCAAATAGTAGAGCCAGAACTAGAAATGCTTAGGTAAAATTTATTTCTGAATATAAACAATCCTTTTTTGTGAAGGAAGTAAACTATTCGGTTTGTTTTGCCAAAGTGAGAGCCGCGAAGATGGCGCCGATTTCAATAATGGCCAGAACAATAATACTAGCTCCAATTCCAATGCTATTCCCCTTCATTTCGTTGTAAATTTTTTCTACGCACCCCTAAATTCGAAGAGAGTCAGAAAATTCAGCTATTTAATTTAGAAACAAAATATCGACCAAAGACTGCAAGACTTACGGGAAGGAAAGTATAAACACAGAATTTTCCATTTTTACAACAATATTTCATAGGGTCTTGCCAATCCGTTGGTCCATTGGCACCACAACAGCCAAACTAATTACAGATAATCAGAATTAAACAAGATACTTACCGAAGTTTGCAGTTCTCTAATTGTGTCTTCGAAAATAGAGTTCGGATTACTTTCAACGTCTGCAATTGCACTTGTAAAGAAATCTTTGATGAAGGGCTTGAATTTATTCTTATAGACAATCAGGATGACTCCACAGGCAATTTCAGCGATTATAATAAGAACCAAAATAGTGGTGAACTAGATAAAGTACAAGATAGGTAATACTTACAGTAATCAATCTTACCAGTCGTAGGAGACATTTGCTCTTCTTCCATGCTCCGCAGCAACCAAGAAAACCGGTGACTAATACCAGACAACCAATGACCAAGAATGCCACCACCATGGTCATTAGGGCGCCTGTCATATTGAACACGTTCGCTTCTACCACAAGGTAGATGCCAAATCCTGTCATAATGCCACCCGTCACAAAGATGAGCAGGTTGAATACGATAAGAAGAATTCTCAAGAGTTTGCCTGAGCAGGAAAGTGCCATCTCGCTCAATTTTGTGCTTGAATGGAGTTAGTTTAGTGATTCCGTGTGCTCAGAAGGCTGCTTAAATAATTGCAATGCACCAATTGCAAAATACTCACATAATATTTGAATCGAAGACACAAGACACAGTCCCAAAATAATATGATTTTTGATTTATTGCAATTACAGTCGTCGGTATAGTTTAAGAGTCGTCAATTAGGTTTGATTTAATAGGTGTATAATTATATCTGCTTCCAGTGAAATGAGGCCTTCGATTTAATTGTCATTTGTGAAACTGCTAATAGGAAATGTGTCTGTTCTACAAATTCTGCATATTTTCTTTTAATTACTATTGTTACTCTAGTGGATGGCTACACTAATAAGCTTTGACTATACTCAGAAATCTCTATGGCAGATTTTCCTATGTTTGGAGAGTCTCCCAGAACAAGCTCAGCTACCTCAAAGCTCTGGATGAAACAGACGCATGACCTGGAACATGGTTATTTGTTATAGCGTGCCGGCCCGCAGGATGTGTGTTGTGTCATGGGACTTAGTCCTTATATACACTATCTGGCATGTAACCACGTATTGACTTTGGCCACCAATTCATCGGATAACAGATACTGGGTCTTAACCGTTGATTGGGCGTCCTGCCTTTCGTCGTTGATTGGTCGAGAATGCCTCTAGTTACGTCATGCTAAAGTTGTGTTCCCACATAAATCAAGTTGGATATGTATTTAAGAATTGATTGTTCATACATAGAAGGAATTTCATTTATTTATTTTACTAAGCATGGTATTAAGCAAAATTAGGAGATAAAATTAGCAAAAGGTCAATATTTGTGGTTTTCAAGTTTTGATATTTATGTAGTTTGTAGAAAAAACATGCAAAACACCGGCTGATTACGGCAGACCTTAAACAGAATTGACTGTTTTAAATATATAAATTTATATCATGGCTAAACCCACGAAGTGAGTACGAACTTAACGCCATCGCCCTCCCGGAAATTTTCACTTCTTGTGATTCTTCACCCTCTGGTAAATAACTCCCGGTCCTATTTCCTCCACCAAAATCACTTCTCTTGATCCTATTAGTCAGCTTTAGAACGTCAGAAGACAGAGAACTTGGCGTCTCTGGTGTTCTTCTCACTTTTCCAGCAGTTAACCCTTGGCTATTATTATATAACCCAAGATTTCTCTACACCACCCCTCCCCCTGCACAATTACCACCTCTTCCGTACCACCCATCTTCGTTTATTGCCAATTAACTTTGTCTCTTCCCTATCTTCTAGTGTGACTATAATTGGGATAATTTGCCACAATGACGACATTGGAAGACCCAACTTAAATGGCTCTAGATAACCAAGCTCTCCACTGGCAATTCATTGAGTCACGCAACAGCTGTTTTAGGAGGTTTTCTACCAATAAAATCGCACTTCTAAGGCAATATTTTGTCATGAAAGAAAGGTTTTAAATGTAGAAAGTTATAAACTCGACATTAGAAGTGCTCTAAATGGGTATTGTGAAAATTAGAACTAAATTTCGAGGAGACTCTCCTATACTTCTTTTTGTCTCCAGACTCTGATTTTTCATACTACTCGATATACTCAACCGGAAAAAAACTAATGTTGGTTACCGAATACAGCATGCAGACTCTCGATGTCTTGGTATTATTATTTAAATTAATAATAGTAGGGTCAACTGGAAGAAGAATTTACTTAATTGTTTATATGTTCACACATCTTCAGGGCCAGATATCTTCACGTAGTGTGTTTGCGCGTAAAATTTTGTAAATGTGGAGGAACTTGCGATTGAAATTCTTTATGGGGAATTAGACTGGTTTAAATCTAACATGTGTCAGTAACCTCCTGGTTATCGTAGAGACATGTGCCATGTGACAGGTCACGAGTTAGATTTCGAACAACACACGCCCAGTGAGCAACCTGGCAAATCCCGCTAGTTTATCTTGGGTAACAAAGATGGTGGCAGATTTCGTGAATTCCTTTCTCTACCCAAAGTAGGCGTTGTTCGTTTATCTTTGCCTACTGTCAAATAGTTTCATTAAAATTGATCTATTTTACTTGAAGTTTTATCACTCCAAAAGTTGTTATCAATGCAACTGAATCTCGGCAATATTATTATGAACATACATAGGTCTGAAAAACTAACGTTCGTTTTCTTCATACATACATTTTAGTGACTGACATTAGAGTATTAAATAGGATTGAGGCATTTTAATGTGGGGTTTATTGATGGATTAACGAACATTAAACGCCCACATAGGCTGTTTTTTGCTAGAAAATTTATAGCGGATTTCAGTGCAAGTATATAAAACAAAATTAGTATGACAAAAACTCAATAAAAAAGTTCTTAACTTAAAATCTGCTTAATAAATTAGAAAATTATTCATATACTACCTGGCAAAATAGTATAATTCGTTTAAAAGTAGGTGTCCGGGTGGGAGATTGACGTCTATTTGATTATTTAATGTTCATACAAATGGAAACCATTACAAATCGTGTCGACTCAAGATATTCATCGCACACCGACTGCGTTTGGCACTGAGTTAACATGGACCAACAAGTTTGCACCCAAAGTCTGTACTCCATTTAAAAACCTCTGTTGTAAGGAGTGGAACTAATCATACAAGTGGGCAAGCCAACGAACTCACAAACGCGCATTTATGTGTTCGACACAAAGCAGACTAAAATGTGTGTTAGGGAATTAATGAGAGTAAATTCAAGTACAATCGCATAGAGTTCATACGGAAGTAGTTATCATGTCAATGGAATTCCCCACTCACTATCTTCCTCTTCCTCACTCTTCCTCCTCTCTCTCTCCCTCTCTTGGACTACCCGTCTGCCCCTACTATGCCCCTTCGTTCTATCCTATTCTGGCTATATCATGAGCAATAATACATTTTCATCCTGAACCGTCTACTTGCACTCATGACTTCTACTCATTAGAACTCGATTGACCTTATCATTCGGTTTCACCCACTTTCGACTTTACTCATTTTAAATAGGTCATCTCGATTGATACTCTTAACTAATTCCGACTTCGAAAAGTGTTTGGTGATGGTCACGAATTTCTCATCAATAACGAAAATTCAAAGCTCTTACTTTCATTCTTTGTCAATTGAACAAAAAATGCCAAGAGAGCAAATCATTTTCAAACCACGCAGATGATGCACAAATTGGTTGCGTCAAAAGTTTTAAGAAAATTAGATTTGCCTGTTGAGAAATAACTTATGTGTACTCGGTTCAATTTAACGCGTGCGTGGGGGATGATGAATCAAATAATGCACTTCAAGTAAAAATACTTGTGTTGACAAAAGGTGGTGTAGTTAACGACAAAACACCGCGGTTTTGGAAGAAGTAAACGTGATTGATGTCCAGTCTGAGCGGACTTTGTTTTTGAATAGGCAGAAGTGGTTGAACCAGGCACAAGTATCTTAATGGCTGAACGGAAACTAGTGCATTCTGCCCCTATACATATTTCCAATTACAAAATAGTGTTGAGTTAGAAGAAGTATAGTGGAGTGAGTGAAGTATAGTGGAATTAAGTTTTCATTTTTATCTTCGTGAAGATAGCCTCATTTTCTCATGAATATGCAAATGTTCAACATTTATTAAGCGAACGTAAGTGAATGATAAACATGGTCAGTTAATTCCTCAGTCCGGTTAAGTGCAATAGTGAGAGACGCCCTTTTGAATTTGTAGCGGATTAGCTACCTAACTAAGCCTGACTGTACTTAGAAACCTCATTGGCAGATTCTCCTAGATCGTAAGACCCCCCAGATTTAGCTAAGCCATTGCAAAGCTGAGAAGATACAGAAGTGTCCAGGGTACGCGTTTATTCAAGACATGCATGGCATGGAGTGTAACAAGGGCGGAAGCTTAGTCATTCAACATGGCAGATTAAGTAAAACGAGCAGAGGCTTTTGATCGGCCATTGGCTATAAGCCCTCACATTCAATCCGTACGCGAAGTTGAACGACCGCACCTTCAAGTCACGCTGTGCGCTCATGCGATGACGTGTCCCACAAATTACGACGCATTGTAAAGGATGGCGAAATTCATCAGATTTGAAATTATTGAATAGCCTTTCTTTAGTTAAATATCTTCTCCGACTTGTTTAAAGTACTAGTGTTACGTTAGACTGAGGTTGCTTAAATTTGTGTTCTGACGTTGAAATTTCGAGATATAACACTTAAATATCCTAACAAGTTCATATCTACGAATATATTGGTCTGTTGACCAATCGGTAAAACCAAGTCGATAATTCGTTCTCTTTAACGTGAAGTAGCAAGTTGGCATTGATAATGAGTTGCTCAATATCAGCCAACCAGTAATAGATATATTAAAGTTTGAATAGTTTCAGACACGAGCGAGCCACCATGGTATAAATCCAATCCGGATATGAAACGTGAATTAATTTGCGACTAATTTGCAAACATCTGATATTTCCGGAAGTTCCCAACTCTCCTTCGCCTGCAATGTAATTCTAATTGCCTCACCTTACTCAGATGAATCCTTCCCTAATGCAAATCCTGCTTCCACTTTGACGCTTTGAGTGAAAATACTGGTGTCTGAGTGGGTGAATGCAAGAAATGTCATCAAGCACTGGTTACGATGTCGCATTAATGAAATCTAGTTCCTCGTAGTGAACTCTTTTGATTCTTGATTTTGCGAACCTAGTCGCTTTCCCTTTGCTCTCAAGTGCATCCAGGTTGCATTCGTAATCGATTTCAATTGGCATATGTGGTGTGTCAAGGTGTTTTTTCTCTACTGTCTTCTAGGTCATTTGCGTTATTCTCAATAAATGTCAATAAATGGGTCTAGAAGTGGTTGGGTGACGTGTTTCTGGGAATTCGATTGCAAAAAAACAAAATATAAATCAAATTTACAACATGGAAACTTGGATGTACCTGACTTCCGGGCTGTCGAACGCAATTCCGTCGAACATTCAATCAATAGTAACCGACGCGATATACTTAGACATGAACTGGCACCGACGTGTTCTTTCTGAGAACTACTTTATCTGACAACTCAACTGCAGCTAATCGAATTTTTAAAGGAACTGTGAGCTGGAATTCACCATTTAACCGGAATGCCAAACTCTCATTGTCAAAGTGTATGAACGTTAGGACTATTATCTAGTGATTACACCTCTTAAGGTATCGGCTGCTCTAGTGAACACTAACTAAATACACTGCATTCATTTTGCTGCATAATCTAATTTGGCGATCCGGAGTCCAATTATTGCAACATCTCACATAGACTGCTCAAGATTGCCAAGATGTTTAACAAGACCACAGACACCGGGTTTAGGGATTTCTTTTCAAAAATACATATTTCTGTGAATTCTGCAATGCTGCACTTTGTCATTGCCGCAAACACTAAACCACTGTCGATGCGAAAGTGAATACGATAACGTGGAGTGACTTAAGAGCTTTGACGTCTTCCTCAAGAAAACCTCACTGATTTGCTTCATTAACTACTAATACTTCCTCAATTTCAAATTAAGTTTGACATTCACTTTGCTCACATGGTTGGCTCCTACATTTCAATAAACCAATAATATTTATAAAATATGTTCTGCCATGCTTAGATCACACAAATCCTGTTTATGTCCTAGTGGATCTGTGATGTTCACCATATTGGTTTTACATTTTCCCATGCGTATAGCTTTGCAAGTAAGCGATGCGAAACATGGTAAACACCGGCGAATACTCATACTCAGGTGCTATATTGCAATTATTGAAGTGGAATGGAGTATTTGCAGAAGCGTTTGATATGTTTGTGATGGGAAACAACTACGCCACCACTCAATGGAATCATGCTCAAATTCTTAATTAACAACATGAAAAAATCGACAACGGCTTAGGCATAGAGTCGTTCTTTTCGAGGTGGTTTTCCTATTCCTCTGATTACTTTTGGATTGCAAGGAATTACGGATGATCAATAACCTCACGATGCATTCCAAATGCTCCCTATGATGAGAAATTGGGTAAATATACAGTTATAACTCGTAACCATTTTAAAATGTATGTATCAATGATTTGTGTTAAGTTAAAATTAACTCCAAGGCAAGAAAACGTGCGTCTGCTGTTGTGCCAATGTTTTAATGCCATCACCCTATTTAAAAAAAATACGAATTAGAAAGTTTTATTTCAAACTAAGTGTTAGAGCATGCTGTAACCTTATCAAATCTCCATCTCCACAACGGCTTCACATCATTAAGTGAAAGAACGATATTTACGAATCCGTAAAATATGAACCAATTCGATTCTAGCTAATGGTAAGAAAGTTCGGTATATTGATTTCACTTAATTATTCAACAATACAACAAAATCATATTGGAGAGGAGAAGTAAATGGTACTTTGGATAACAAAAGTGCACCAATGTAAGCAAACAGCTTATCAATGCGCTATTAAGAGTGGCATTGCCAATGTACTGTACTATGCGTGAAAGTTAGAATCCATGAAGACGAGGATGCGAAATTAAACTAATTTCTAGAAAATCGACAGGACCACAGAAATACAGCTGACCAATTGACTGTTAGCAATAAATTGGGACATTTCCATGGTAACACAATGACTATTTAATTTGGAAAACCGAGATAATCCAATGAAAGACCCACGGTTAGGGTTGATATCAAACTCCTATTACTTAAGTGGGATTAACCTCTACCACTCTCCCTTACCACGTCTTGCACCGCTCAATGTCTGCGTATTTGCCTCATTTTATTTAATATTTCTGTATTCGTATGTGGTAAATTAGTCAGGTATTTTACAAACTAGATAACCGGAGGCATTATGTGTGGCTATGGAATATGCCTTCTGGTTAGATCAAAAGAATTTGGATTAACTGGCACCACAATTGTAATTCACATATTTATAACTGACCTTGGTTTCTTCGTATTAACTTTTGGATTCATTGGTTGCTGTGGCGCTATTTAACTTAGCCGTGGATTACTCCTAATTCTAATGGAATTTAAGTTAATTTGTGCAGTTTGCCGTATTTATTGGCGTTCTCATACTAGACGTTGTTATTTTGCGGCGTCCTACTGATTGTCTTGAAGAAAAAAGTGGGTTTCAAGTTAACATTATCCCATTTTATGCAGGTGAAAGCTGTAAACAACTATTTCTCGAATGTCATACAACAAATCCAGTCGATCTTCAATAAGGAGCAAACGGCAGTTATAATGAAGCTGCAGACTCCTGTAAGTGGCATCCAAATAACGACAGTCCTTAGTTTGGCTGCTGTGGAGTTAGTGCACCGACGAATTGGACGCATCCCACTATGAGTTGTTGTATGCCTGGTGAACAGACACCATGCAAGGATTACCCCCAACAGGTTTGAAATCTCCATTTCTCAACAACTACGCTCTTGGGCTATAGGGCTGTGTTGATGCGCTTTACGTCTGGGTAGAGCATAACATGCTGACTGTCGGTGTCACAATTCTTATTCTTTCTCTCATTGAAGTTGACGCAATCGTGGCCGCAACCTGCATTACTGACAGAAAATTGCACATATGAATTTGGGAGAAAAAATTCTCCTTTAAGTTCGTTTAACAATCCCAGTCATTGCTCTTTTATCACAGTTCTTTTCATTACTATCTTTGCTTTCAACTTATTTGATTATACATTGAATATCTATTTAATGGATACTTCACAATGCTTCACTCAAATAACCTTTAAAAGAACATACTTTTTTCATACCCAACTGGCTAACTTATGCTATCATCACTGGGCAATTGTCAATCAATATGCTCGTTCACACCGCCTCCGACACTTTGAGATGTAGTCTGGGCAAAGATTACACCGACTGCATGGTGGTAGACCAACTGTCAAAGTTCACACTCTACTCCTCAAAACTCCACGATTTGTGTTCCCTCTTTGGATTAAGATTTGGTTTAAATCAAATTTGGGCAAAAGCACTAAATTAACAAATTAACAAATATTCTCTTTTGAATCGGTTCAAAAACTAGAATGCAGTCATGCAATGAAAGAATGTCAGCCAATGAGAAGGGCAGTCTTTATAATTATTGTGTATGCACACTGATTTGAAGCTCATTGAGCATTAACTAACCGCTTGGAACTGGGTGTGAAGAATACTTTGCCTTATCTTCTAGTATCTACCTCGCCTTTGCTCCCACCAGTCAGTGTAAATCTCTCCGTAAGCACTCATCTGGCTGTCCGCTAACCGCCTATCCCCAGACAGTGACAACTATTTCTCGACATTGATACCTTATTCTCTTTCAGCAACCACTCATCTCCACTGCCGTATGTTCTCGAGAGCATAGAGCATAGAAGACAGCCTGCAGAATTATTTGCCTAACATTCAGACGTTCCTGATAATAGTATTACAATTAGTGTAAAATAACCTTACTATTATGTTTACATTCCCTTAATAAATATATAAATATAAATATATAAAATATATTTGATAAAAAGGATAAATAATATTTTAGTGTCGATAATAATGAAATGCGATATTCCGAATTGTTGATGAAGTTGAAAAGTCTGTTAAGAAAGAGTCACATATCTCTTAACATGGAGTGGGAGATGATCCTGAATGTAGAACTCGTTCAAGTAGATAATTGACCATTTCAGACCTAGTCCAATTGCTTGAGAAGGCAACAGGACGATTGGAACATCATAGAAGCATCAAGGAGCATGGCGAATGCGGCAGATGTTCAACCAGCAATTTCGGGTGACATGAAAAAATGATGTCTTAAAGTTCGAAATCTGTATCGATTTATGATATATGTATTTCACATTATATTTTAATATTAGAATAGTGGTAAAATATTGAAGCTAGGGTGTTTCCAAATCTTATTTTCTATTTTTAAATTTATTTAGTTCTTCTGAACGGGAGCTCAATCGCGCACCGATTTGTTGCCCAAATTCATCTAGTATTCTAAACAAATGAGCCACATATCCCAAAGACGTGATGAAAATGGAAATAGGCGAGACTAAGATCCTAGATCCCAAATCATTCGATTTTATCAAAGGAAATATTCCGACATCGGAAATCATACCCGCAGCAGTCTAACTGCAATCAAGAAAGAATGGTAAATGGCCTACGAAAATAAGGAAATTGGAGACCAGGAGGAGAACTCGCAAGCATTTGGTGTTACGCAACATAACTGAAGGACTTTTGCTTAGGAATTTGAAAATTATTTCTATAACTTTTACCTATTAACTAATTTCTAGTGAAAGTAATCAGTCTTCTGTAACACCAGCAGCCTATTTCATCATGCTTTTTGTTTATGCAATTTGTAATGTAAATCTGACGTGATGTCTCATGTGCTTTGGGGAAATAAAATGAATACTTTCTTGATAATTTGAGGGCATTAAGGTAAAGTTATGTATGAAACAGTATTTCTAAGAACTTTCACAGTTGAATTACAGATTGAATGAGGTGATAAAGCAAGAAGACATCCAAGAGGCTTACGAATTTTTAATGTTCCTGAAGGTTTAATCTATCTATTGCGGACGCTGATCCAGTAAAGATTGCACTTATTTTTACTTACAGATAATAACTGGAATACATCACAAGTAGTTCTGGTGGATGTTGGTGAAGGTTACATGTTCAATTCGCTAGACACTTCTATCAAAATGAGATTTCTTTATTGGAAGACCATGAGTCTTTCAATCAGCTAAGAGATGCGGGCTACCTTCCAAAATCAGCAGTTTAAGATTTCAGTGAAATCATTAGTTTATTGAACAACCTTGAGAAATGCAAGAGAGAGAAGGACTAAGATTGAATTTAAAATTCTGTGGTGCTAAGAATGCGGATCAGTGAATGATTGCGAAAATCATGTCGAATTACGATAATCTGAGTTAATTCGACTGTTTTGTTTCTTTTGTTAATCTGATGAGCTTCCGAAAAGTAATATTTGCATTGCATTTGGATCACAGTAGGTATACCAATCAATACTTTTACCCCACTTGTGCTACCTCCTGTCAGCCTACTTTATATATATAAGTAAAAATATCAGTTGTAGTTCACTCAAATAGAACTTATAATTGTTGCCTAATTTTAAATTCTTTAGGGAATTTGAACATTCATTTGTAACATCTTAAATATACGGACAGATCAATGAAACTAGCTAAAACGATTCAACATAACAGAGTTTAGTAAAGTTCTCACAAGAGGTCTAACAACATGTGTTCGAAAAAGATAAGAAACCACATGTCTTGACAATGGCTATATACACATTAAACACTATTAGAGATCACCAACAAACACTATTCACTATTCACTGAATGCTTGGTCACTACTACAGCTGCAAGTATGACAAACCCCAAAACAATAAAATTGGTTAGAAAAAGGCAGAACTGATTAACCTATAAGATTCTCCCTTGTATATCTCGAAGCATTTTTACAAAAACCATCTTCTGTGGCCGTTGACGATCAGCCGCATTCGCCATGCTCCTTGATGCTTCTATGATGTTCCAATCGTCCTGTTGCCTTCTCAAGCAATTGGACTAGGTCTGAAATGGTCAATTATCTACTTGAACGAGTTCTACATTCAGGATCATCTCCCACTCCATGTTAAGAGATATGTGACTCTTTCTTAACAGACTTTTCAACTTCATCAACAATTCGGAATATCGCATTTCATTATTATCGACACTAAAATATTATTTATCCTTTTTATCAAATATATTTTATATATTTATATTTATATATTTATTAAGGGAATGTAAACATAATAGTAAGGTTATTTTACACTAATTGTAATACTATTATCAGGAACGTCTGAATGTTAGGCAAATAATTCTGCAGGCTGTCTTCTATGCTCTATGCTCTCGAGAACATACGGCAGTGGAGATGAGTGGTTGCTGAAAGAGAATAAGGTATCAATGTCGAGAAATAGTTGTCACTGTCTGGGGATAGGCGGTTAGCGGACAGCCAGATGAGTGCTTACGGAGAGATTTACACTGACTGGTGGGAGCAAAGGCGAGGTAGATACTAGAAGATAAGGCAAAGTATTCTTCACACCCAGTTCCAAGCGGTTAGTTAATGCTCAATGAGCTTCAAATCAGTGTGCATACACAATAATTATAAAGACTGCCCTTCTCATTGGCTGACATTCTTTCATTGCATGACTGCATTCTAGTTTTTGAACCGATTCAAAAGAGAATATTTGTTAATTTGTTAATTTAGTGCTTTTGCCCAAATTTGATTTAAACCAAATCTTAATCCAAAGAGGGAACACAAATCGTGGAGTTTTGAGGAGTAGAGTGTGAACTTTGACAGTTGGTCTACCACCATGCAGTCGGTGTAATCTTTGCCCAGACTACATCTCAAAGTGTCGGAGGCGGTGTGAACGAGCATATTGATTGACAATTGCCCAGTGATGATAGCATAAGTTAGCCAGTTGGGTATGAAAAAAGTATGTTCTTTTAAAGGTTATTTGAGTGAAGCATTGTGAAGTATCCATTAAATAGATATTCAATGTATAATCAAATAAGTTGAAAGCAAAGATAGTAATGAAAAGAACTGTGATAAAAGAGCAATGACTGGGATTGTTAAACGAACTTAAAGGAGAATTTTTTCTCCCAAATTCATATGTGCAATTTTCTGTCAGTAATGCAGGTTGCGGCCACGATTGCGTCAACTTCAATGAGAGAAAGAATAAGAATTGTGACACCGACAGTCAGCATGTTATGCTCTACCCAGACGTAAAGCGCATCAACACAGCCCTATAGCCCAAGAGCGTAGTTGTTGAGAAATGGAGATTTCAAACCTGTTGGGGGTAATCCTTGCATGGTGTCTGTTCACCAGGCATACAACAACTCATAGTGGGATGCGTCCAATTCGTCGGTGCACTAACTCCACAGCAGCCAAACTAAGGACTGTCGTTATTTGGATGCCACTTACAGGAGTCTGCAGCTTCATTATAACTGCCGTTTGCTCCTTATTGAAGATCGACTGGATTTGTTGTATGACATTCGAGAAATAGTTGTTTACAGCTTTCACCTGCATAAAATGGGATAATGTTAACTTGAAACCCACTTTTTTCTTCAAGACAATCAGTAGGACGCCGCAAAATAACAACGTCTAGTATGAGAACGCCAATAAATACGGCAAACTGCACAAATTAACTTAAATTCCATTAGAATTAGGAGTAATCCACGGCTAAGTTAAATAGCGCCACAGCAACCAATGAATCCAAAAGTTAATACGAAGAAACCAAGGTCAGTTATAAATATGTGAATTACAATTGTGGTGCCAGTTAATCCAAATTCTTTTGATCTAACCAGAAGGCATATTCCATAGCCACACATAATGCCTCCGGTTATCTAGTTTGTAAAATACCTGACTAATTTACCACATACGAATACAGAAATATTAAATAAAATGAGGCAAATACGCAGACATTGAGCGGTGCAAGACGTGGTAAGGGAGAGTGGTAGAGGTTAATCCCACTTAAGTAATAGGAGTTTGATATCAACCCTAACCGTGGGTCTTTCATTGGATTATCTCGGTTTTCCAAATTAAATAGTCATTGTGTTACCATGGAAATGTCCCAATTTATTGCTAACAGTCAATTGGTCAGCTGTATTTCTGTGGTCCTGTCGATTTTCTAGAAATTAGTTTAATTTCGCATCCTCGTCTTCATGGATTCTAACTTTCACGCATAGTACAGTACATTGGCAATGCCACTCTTAATAGCGCATTGATAAGCTGTTTGCTTACATTGGTGCACTTTTGTTATCCAAAGTACCATTTACTTCTCCTCTCCAATATGATTTTGTTGTATTGTTGAATAATTAAGTGAAATCAATATACCGAACTTTCTTACCATTAGCTAGAATCGAATTGGTTCATATTTTACGGATTCGTAAATATCGTTCTTTCACTTAATGATGTGAAGCCGTTGTGGAGATGGAGATTTGATAAGGTTACAGCATGCTCTAACACTTAGTTTGAAATAAAACTTTCTAATTCGTATTTTTTTTAAATAGGGTGATGGCATTAAAACATTGGCACAACAGCAGACGCACGTTTTCTTGCCTTGGAGTTAATTTTAACTTAACACAAATCATTGATACATACATTTTAAAATGGTTACGAGTTATAACTGTATATTTACCCAATTTCTCATCATAGGGAGCATTTGGAATGCATCGTGAGGTTATTGATCATCCGTAATTCCTTGCAATCCAAAAGTAATCAGAGGAATAGGAAAACCACCTCGAAAAGAACGACTCTATGCCTAAGCCGTTGTCGATTTTTTCATGTTGTTAATTAAGAATTTGAGCATGATTCCATTGAGTGGTGGCGTAGTTGTTTCCCATCACAAACATATCAAACGCTTCTGCAAATACTCCATTCCACTTCAATAATTGCAATATAGCACCTGAGTATGAGTATTCGCCGGTGTTTACCATGTTTCGCATCGCTTACTTGCAAAGCTATACGCATGGGAAAATGTAAAACCAATATGGTGAACATCACAGATCCACTAGGACATAAACAGGATTTGTGTGATCTAAGCATGGCAGAACATATTTTATAAATATTATTGGTTTATTGAAATGTAGGAGCCAACCATGTGAGCAAAGTGAATGTCAAACTTAATTTGAAATTGAGGAAGTATTAGTAGTTAATGAAGCAAATCAGTGAGGTTTTCTTGAGGAAGACGTCAAAGCTCTTAAGTCACTCCACGTTATCGTATTCACTTTCGCATCGACAGTGGTTTAGTGTTTGCGGCAATGACAAAGTGCAGCATTGCAGAATTCACAGAAATATGTATTTTTGAAAAGAAATCCCTAAACCCGGTGTCTGTGGTCTTGTTAAACATCTTGGCAATCTTGAGCAGTCTATGTGAGATGTTGCAATAATTGGACTCCGGATCGCCAAATTAGATTATGCAGCAAAATGAATGCAGTGTATTTAGTTAGTGTTCACTAGAGCAGCCGATACCTTAAGAGGTGTAATCACTAGATAATAGTCCTAACGTTCATACACTTTGACAATGAGAGTTTGGCATTCCGGTTAAATGGTGAATTCCAGCTCACAGTTCCTTTAAAAATTCGATTAGCTGCAGTTGAGTTGTCAGATAAAGTAGTTCTCAGAAAGAACACGTCGGTGCCAGTTCATGTCTAAGTATATCGCGTCGGTTACTATTGATTGAATGTTCGACGGAATTGCGTTCGACAGCCCGGAAGTCAGGTACATCCAAGTTTCCATGTTGTAAATTTGATTTATATTTTGTTTTTTTGCAATCGAATTCCCAGAAACACGTCACCCAACCACTTCTAGACCCATTTATTGACATTTATTGAGAATAACGCAAATGACCTAGAAGACAGTAGAGAAAAAACACCTTGACACACCACATATGCCAATTGAAATCGATTACGAATGCAACCTGGATGCACTTGAGAGCAAAGGGAAAGCGACTAGGTTCGCAAAATCAAGAATCAAAAGAGTTCACTACGAGGAACTAGATTTCATTAATGCGACATCGTAACCAGTGCTTGATGACATTTCTTGCATTCACCCACTCAGACACCAGTATTTTCACTCAAAGCGTCAAAGTGGAAGCAGGATTTGCATTAGGGAAGGATTCATCTGAGTAAGGTGAGGCAATTAGAATTACATTGCAGGCGAAGGAGAGTTGGGAACTTCCGGAAATATCAGATGTTTGCAAATTAGTCGCAAATTAATTCACGTTTCATATCCGGATTGGATTTATACCATGGTGGCTCGCTCGTGTCTGAAACTATTCAAACTTTAATATATCTATTACTGGTTGGCTGATATTGAGCAACTCATTATCAATGCCAACTTGCTACTTCACGTTAAAGAGAACGAATTATCGACTTGGTTTTACCGATTGGTCAACAGACCAATATATTCGTAGATATGAACTTGTTAGGATATTTAAGTGTTATATCTCGAAATTTCAACGTCAGAACACAAATTTAAGCAACCTCAGTCTAACGTAACACTAGTACTTTAAACAAGTCGGAGAAGATATTTAACTAAAGAAAGGCTATTCAATAATTTCAAATCTGATGAATTTCGCCATCCTTTACAATGCGTCGTAATTTGTGGGACACGTCATCGCATGAGCGCACAGCGTGACTTGAAGGTGCGGTCGTTCAACTTCGCGTACGGATTGAATGTGAGGGCTTATAGCCAATGGCCGATCAAAAGCCTCTGCTCGTTTTACTTAATCTGCCATGTTGAATGACTAAGCTTCCGCCCTTGTTACACTCCATGCCATGCATGTCTTGAATAAACGCGTACCCTGGACACTTCTGTATCTTCTCAGCTTTGCAATGGCTTAGCTAAATCTGGGGGGTCTTACGATCTAGGAGAATCTGCCAATGAGGTTTCTAAGTACAGTCAGGCTTAGTTAGGTAGCTAATCCGCTACAAATTCAAAAGGGCGTCTCTCACTATTGCACTTAACCGGACTGAGGAATTAACTGACCATGTTTATCATTCACTTACGCTCGCTTAATAAATGTTGAACATTTGCATATTCATGAGAAAATGAGGCTATCTTCACGAAGATAAAAATGAAAACTTAATTCCACTATACTTCACTCACTCCACTATACTTCTTCTAACTCAACACTATTTTGTAATTGGAAATATGTATAGGGGCAGAATGCACTAGTTTCCGTTCAGCCATTAAGATACTTGTGCCTGGTTCAACCACTTCTGCCTATTCAAAAACAAAGTCCGCTCAGACTGGACATCAATCACGTTTACTTCTTCCAAAACTGCGGTGTTTTGTCGTTAACTACACCACCTTTTGTCAACACAAGTATTTTTACTTGAAGTGCATTATTTGATTCATCATCCCCCACGCACGCGTTAAATTGAACCGAGTACACATAAGTTATTTCTCAACAGGCAAATCTAATTTTCTTAAAACTTTTGACGCAACCAATTTGTGCATCATCTGCGTGGTTTGAAAATGATTTGCTCTCTTGGCATTTTTTGTTCAATTGACAAAGAATGAAAGTAAGAGCTTTGAATTTTCGTTATTGATGAGAAATTCGTGACCATCACCAAACACTTTTCGAAGTCGGAATTAGTTAAGAGTATCAATCGAGATGACCTATTTAAAATGAGTAAAGTCGAAAGTGGGTGAAACCGAATGATAAGGTCAATCGAGTTCTAATGAGTAGAAGTCATGAGTGCAAGTAGACGGTTCAGGATGAAAATGTATTATTGCTCATGATATAGCCAGAATAGGATAGAACGAAGGGGCATAGTAGGGGCAGACGGGTAGTCCAAGAGAGGGAGAGAGAGAGGAGGAAGAGTGAGGAAGAGGAAGATAGTGAGTGGGGAATTCCATTGACATGATAACTACTTCCGTATGAACTCTATGCGATTGTACTTGAATTTACTCTCATTAATTCCCTAACACACATTTTAGTCTGCTTTGTGTCGAACACATAAATGCGCGTTTGTGAGTTCGTTAGCTTGCCCACTTGTATGATTAGTTCCACTCCTTACAACAGAGGTTTTTAAATGGAGTACAGACTTTGGGTGCAAACTTGTTGGTCCATGTTAACTCAGTGCCAAACGCAGTCGGTGTGCGATGAATATCTTGAGTCGACACGCTTTGTAATTGTTCGCATTTGTTTCGTGTTGTTGGCGGTCTAACTCGTGACCTGTCACATGGCAGATGTCTCTACGATAACCAGGAGGTTACTGACACATTTTAGAGTTAAACCAGTCTAATTCCCCATAAAGAATTTCAATCGCAAGTTCCTCCACATTTATAAAATTTTACGCGCAAACACACTACGTGTAGATATCTGGCCCTGAAGATGTGTGAATATATAAACAATTAAGTAAATTCTTCTTCCAGTTGACCCTACTATTATTAATTTAAATAATAATACCAAGACATCGAGAGTCTGCATGCTGTATTCGGTAACCAACATTAGTTTTTTTCCGGTTGAGTATATCGAGTAGTATGAAAAATCAGAGTCTGGAGACAAAAAGAAGTATAGGAGAGTCTCCTCGAAATTTAGTTCTAATTTTCACAATACCCATTTAGAGCACTTCTAATGTCGAGTTTATAACTTTCTACATTTAAAACCTTTCTTTCATGACAAAATATTGCCTTAGAAGTGCGATTTTATTGGTAGAAAACCTCCTAAAACAGCTGTTGCGTGACTCAATGAATTGCCAGTGGAGAGCTTGGTTATCTAGAGCCATTTAAGTTGGGTCTTCCAATGTCGTCATTGTGGCAAATTATCCCAATTATAGTCACACTAGAAGATAGGGAAGAGACAAAGTTAATTGGCAATAAACGAAGATGGGTGGTACGGAAGAGGTGGTAATTGTGCAGGGGGAGGGGTGGTGTAGAGAAATCTTGGGTTATATAATAATAGCCAAGGGTTAACTGCTGGAAAAGTGAGAAGAACACCAGAGACGCCAGGTTCTCTGTCTTCTGACGTTCTAAAGCTGACTAATAGGATCAAGAGAAGTGATTTTGGTGGAGGAAATAGGACCGGGAGTTATTTACCAGAGGGTGAAGAATCACAAGAAGTGAAAATTTCCGGGAGGGCGATGGCGTTAAGTTCGTACTCACTTCGTGGGTTTAGCCATGATATAAATTTATATATTTAAAACAGTCAATTCTGTTTAAGGTCTGCCGTAATCAGCCAGTGTTTTACATGTTTATTCTACAAACTTCATAAATATCGGAACTTGAATACCACAATGAATGGCGTTTTGCAGATGTTACTTCCAAATGTTGCTTTATAAAATGCTAATTAAAGTCACTGCCGTGAATACTCCTTCTATGCATTAACAATCAATTCTACAATAAATATCTTCCTTGAGTGGCTATCGTTATTAAAGGAAGATATGGAATAAACATATTTTGAAGCAGTAGCTTCATTAACGACAGTTAAACCAAAGGCCTCATTGCGTTGGAAGCAGGCATAATTCATACACCTATTAAACCAAGTATAACTTCTTGTAAATATACCCATCTATTTGTGGGGATTTGCTTTTCAATGCCGTCAAATTAAATTGCAATAAATCAAAAATCATATTATTTTGGGACTGTGTCTTGTGTCTTCGATTCAAATATTATATGAGAATTTTGCAATTGGTGCATTGCAACTATTTAAGCAGCCTTCTGAGCACACGGAATCACTAAACTAACTCCATTCAAGCACAAAATTGAGCGAGATGGCACTTTCCTGCTCAGGCAAACTCTTGAGAATTCTTCTTATCGTATTCAACCTGCTCATCTTTGTGACGGGTGGCATTATGACAGGATTTGGCATCTACCTTGTGGTAGAAGCGAACGTGTTCAATATGACAGGCGCCCTAATGACCATGGTGGTGGCATTCTTGGTCATCGGTTGTCTGGTATTAGTCACCGGTTTTCTTGGTTGCTGCGGAGCATGGAAGAAGAGCAAATGTCTCCTACGACTGGTAAGATTGATTACTGTAAGTATTACCTATCTTGTACTTTATCTAGTTCACCACTATTTTGGTTCTTATTATAATGGCTGAGATTGTCAGTGGAGTCATCCTGATTGTTTATAAGGATAACTTCAAGCCCTTCATCAAAGATTTCTTTATAAGAGCGATTGCAGAGATTGGAAGTAATCCGAACTCTATTTTCGAAGACACAATTAGAGAAATGCAAACTTCGGTAAGTATCTTGTTTAATTCTGATTATCTGTAATTAGTTTGGCTGTTGTGGTGCCAATGGACCAAGTGATTGGCAAGACCCTGGAAAATACTGTTGCAAACCTGGAGAAAAATGTAATGCTGCTACTTTCCCCGTAAGTCCTGCAGCCTTTACTCATTTTTTTGGTTCCTTAATAAATAGCTGAATTTTCTAACTCTTTTCGAATTTAGGGGTGCGTAGAAAAAATTTCCTACGAACTAAAGGGGTATAGCATCGGAATTGGAGCTGGTGTTGTTGTTCTGGCCATAATTGAAATCGGCGCCATCTTTGCGGCTCTCATTTTGGCAAAACAAACCGATTAATTTACTTTCTTCGTAAAAGACTCAATTTTTCATATTCAAAAATAAATTTTACCTAAGCATCTCTAGTTTTGACTTAACTGTTGGCCAGATATAATATGTGTATACTGTAGAGTTTAGTAAAGAGCTCCAGGTTTGCCAAAAATAATATGTATTTTTCTACAAAGCTTCGCTTTTTGAATGGGGAAGTGAAAAGGAATGCGGGAAATCGGTGTGAACGCGGTGGTTAACCAACCATGGTGAGGCACTTAAGAGTGGAATGAGGTCAACTTGTAGGGATCCAAATGAATGGATGAATGAATTTGTTGCCATCTAATTGGTGCAGTCAAGTTGTGCGAACTGTCTGCAATTGGTTGTGTTTGTTTCTTCATTTTCTCACACTCCAATGTTCAAATTGCAAGAATTACCTCCCACTATTTGATCTAATTCACTTCCATGGTGTAATTTAATTAAAGGATTAGTCATGGAATTACAATCATGTACATTCCAATGTGCTTCATGATATAAATTCAGGAAACTTTACTAGAGTCCAATTGCCCTGATCGAATCCATTTCGCTATGTAAAGACCATTTCATTTTTGTTTTGAATCAAGTGCTGTACTGTGGGGTTTAATGCATTTAATTCAACGTTTTCCTTATTTAAAAAAGCTTTCCCAGGGTCATACTTCCGTTGCAATCCTAATTATGACACTAAAGCGACAATTGAAATGTTATTTTAAAAATTTCCACTACGGTAATCCATTTTCATCTGCAACAACGATATATGACGAGGGATTTAAGGAGTGTGATGAATTAGCAGCATTGAAGGCTTTCAAGTTATTGAATAAGCAAATTGCAAGTGGCAATGAATCCGAAGTAGATATCAGACGACTAAAATAAATTGCTGTTTCAAAATATGAAACACAAAAGTCAATGTGTAGGTTAAAGTGTGTTGAACTAAATCGCGGCGGTCAATCGAATGAATGGCGGACGTGTGTGAAAGCATGAATGCAAGTATGCTTTTACATGAAAATAGGCGAATCAATAAATTAGTCTTGACATGACAGATTGGTGTTTGGGTCATAAGGGCAGAAAGAATTGACTTAATTTTTTAATGACCCAAATGAATATTTTTGCATATATTTCCACCAAGTCTTTGAAAGGGTTTTTCTGTGAAAGGCGTGGCAAAAATGCACAAACTTTACCTGTGAAGAAAAATTGGACGAAATATGTAAGAATCGAATGTGTTGATATACATGGGATTCACTGAAATAACAAAAATTGCGTCAAAGTTTCACCCAGTAAATCGATTCCTATTTCTCATTTCAATTTAATTTCAAGTCAGAAACGTCATCGGGCCCATTCTTGCAATAAAAAATTCGTCTCTAATTTAAAGTGAACCATGTGATTCAACATTAAAAGACATCTTTCAAAAGTGCAGTTACTTCAGAAAAAACGTTGCCAATTGAGGGGGATATTATCAATCGTATTCTTATATGTTGGACAGTATTTGTGTAAAGTTCAACATATGATGATGAATGCGATGGGTTAGGAAAGGTGCCGGGAACAATATTTGTGAAATATATATATATATATCCTTTGTTAATTTCTTTCTTTGCTCTCGTCTGAGCCGTGTTCAATCAAAGCATCGAAAAAACTAGAGACTTCCGATTTCCGATATTTCGAGGCTGTAGGTGCAGACACTTGATTCTAGCTTTCTCCCACATTCCCTTCCAAGTTTCCATTGTCCTATAATCTTTTCTTTCTGTGTTTAAAACAGTGCTCCCAACTCAAATTTTGTTTATCGTGCAGTTGTGCCAAAATGTGGAAAATTCTTCATCACAATAATGCAACACAAAGTTGGAAACAGCAAATATTTAATAAATTGACTTCGTTGACGCCATTAATTTGACTAAGTCAATTTGAATTATTTATACTGATGAACTTCAATTTAGTTAATAATCCATTTGGATCAAAAGTGTAGTCTTTTAAAACGCCAATAGAATCTGCTAAAATTTTTCCTACATCTATTAAAATTCAGTGGTATCGTTCTTGACTGAACTTTCTTTATAGTTGAGAAGATGTGAAAATCAGACGGAAAGACCCGTTGATCAACTATGCACTGTTTCTATGCTATTAGAACCTGTAGTTATCATAGAAATAATCATTAATGTGTTCATACTTTTCACTTGATCAATTAGAAACGTCAGGAGTGAAACAGTGGCATGCAAGAACCAGAGGCATGAAAGTTTCGCTTTTTAAATACACCCCTGGTGCCATTCCGATTGACACTTCCAACAAATACTTTTGCATCGATTAAGTTGAAGAAAGCATGATGGACGGACATATAAGGTTAATTTCTCTTCCACAAAATCTGTTCTCAGCGATACACTTCTGCATATTGCATGGGGCTACTTTGTGGCAAATAAGTTTTGACAATATTTCTCTACATATTTTATACTTCTATACCACTGTCACTTGATTACACTATCAATTATTTTCTTTCTTTGTTGGCTCTTTCGGGCATTGAGCATAAAATAAAGGTTAGAATGTAGTTGATTGGTTATATACTACAGCCTTTCGGAATAACTTGCTAGATCACTAGTATATATATCATTAATGCTTGCCTTGGTGTCCTCACATATGGCTCTTGAGCTATCTAAAGCCCAATAGAGAGGGTATATTCTAGAGACACCCGTTTTATGACTTGTAACTATGTAATGTATTCGGGTTCTTCTAGGTACTCTGACTTTTGGAAGTACAATGGGTCTGACTATTTAGCGGCATGTGATGGTTGGATATGTAGTGATATCAGGTATTTGGGATTAATGGTTTGATAATCGACTCTTAAAAAAATTTAAAAAGCTCTAATCTTGTGCCTTGACGTCAGCTCTGCGATTTCAAGAATAAATATCTAATTATTTAATTGTACTTTATGTGGACACCTTAGCTCATATTAGGGAAATAAGCTTGTCAATTGCATTTTAAATAAGTTTCTACTTAATAATACTAAGTAGCCATTGTTCTGATACTTTCCTTATTACTAATTGATCCAATTCAGACTAACTCTGTCAACATATTTAAACCCTCAGTTCTTCGCACCCATTGAACCTTTTAAAATTAACTTATATGATTCAGAATTTGATCTGACACTCACTAGACAACAATAACAAAAATGCCTGGAGTTTGTAAGTAGTAACTTATTGTCTCCAAATATATATTTTAGCTAGCGTGTTCAATAGGTTTCAAGGCATATTATGTTAGTAAGCCAAGTAGACATGAAATATCATAAAACATTTGATTTATATGAAAGATAGAAGAGGAATCAAGAAGAGAAAATTTCAAATAGTGACAGATATGATAGAGAACTATAAATATAACTCCTAGTCTAACCATTGAACTCTTAGTTCGGTTCCCCATTGGGTCACTCCGAGTGCAGCGGGTGTTTTGGTTATGTCCGGCAATTTTGCGAGCTTTCTACTTCTTAGGGGTTATAATACATAAGATTACGATGTTTGAGCATAAATATGTGGCTAATGAATGAGCCATGCAATGACCTCGCTAGACATTAACGCATATAAAAACATTACAGTAGATCTCTTTAAGCTATTAAACCATCTTCAGTTTGTTTTATTGATTGAAAGAAGGAACAAATCATTTCAGTTGCATTTGCGAAAATGTAGAAAAGATATCGTCTACAAAATCTCGGGTTCATTTTCGATATGATGGACAGAAGATATAAAAAGCTGGACAAATTACCATTGTGGGAAAATGTGTCAGTGGCGAGGTGATTATCATGAGTGTCTGCCATTTCAGAAGTCATGAGCTTGATGCTCATCTGCGCACCCACAGTGAGTGAAGCGGTCAACAGGACCGGCTCAGTCCACCTAATGGAGAGAGTGAGAGAATTCGAGTCTCTTTCTGGCTAGGCTCCATAATGACATTCATTACCCGAGATAGACGTTGGAATGATGCATTCCTAGATGGACTTAGGAATTATAATTTCTGAGGAATGAATAATAATAATAATGGATTCATTTTTCCTACTTTTGTTGTTTTAATTATCATTATTATTACCTATATCAATATTGCATTTAATAGAACTAATATGAAATTAACTATAGTGAATGAAGTATTTACATTTCCAGCTAAATGTGAGTGCACATCAAAACGAATAAATAACACTAAGTTAATGGGTGACTTAAATATACTACTTCTAGAAAAGAAGCTATTCAAACTCTGCCATGGTAAGAACATGTGAACCACTCAATATCGAGTAAGAATAATATGCTTTCTCAATTTTGGAAGAAAATAAACTAAACTGACAAAATCGATTATAATAATTAGTAAGTACAAATCCAATCCCAATGACAAATCATCAAATTTGTACCTTACAATCACTTAAGCTACTACACCATTTAAATGAACAAAGGCATCTCCCATTTATTAAACTAACTGTTGCCTTTAAACAAAGAAGGTGGTACTGCGGGGAACACAACGATGGTATGGCTTAAGCAAAGAAGTCCTAACGCGCTCGAACATTCTGGAACGCTGCAGACGTGATGTAATCACACTAGAAAGCAGACGAGGTCACGAGTGCAGAGACTTCTCAGCTAATCAGCAGCCAGTAGTCATTGTATGGTCAATGCAGCCGAAATTTTATATAATGACTAGTCTCCCTGTCAGTTACACACAGCCCAAATAAACGTGCTCTACGTCATAAATCTGCTACCTCTATATAGTTGAGGTAGCTTAGCTAATCCCGGGAACCATCCAAAACTAGGAGATCCTGCCACAGAGAGTACTGAGCATAAGTCTTAGCCTATTCATGTATCAATCCGCTACAGTACCATTTACAGAAGAGCTTCCTGATGCTGCAATTTTCTCCCTCCTATAAGTTGTTTATTGACAGTTATATAATTATCAGTAAGCTTAAATTATAACCTTAAAGATAGAAAAAATTATAAATTTGGCAAAAAAAAGTTATTTAGTCGGTAAATAGAGCAAGTACTGTTATAATCCAATCAATTTATCACTATTTCTAACCACAAAACCTTATTTAAAATGGGCCAAATATATAATAATTACGCCAAAATATACAAAGTTGGGAATTTTTCATTTAAATTATTTGTACTTGAATACTTTAACCTCCTTTTGCGTCATAATCTGTGACAAAGAAGGCGCTTTACCAGTTTTCATTGTATGAAGTAGCTGAAATTTGGTGGTAGTGTAGTTCTATAAGGGGCAAAGGTTACGAATTTGAAACATTTAAAATATCGTGTGGCATAAAGGTCGCTTTAATTGATTTACTTTCGGATTTGAAATATGCAGCACACACTTCAGCTGCTAAAATACAAACTTTACAATTCATAGCTACTGGAAGCAAATGAAATTATTCAGATGATTGCGGAATAGTGCAAAAAAGGCGCTTGGAGTGACACCAAAGTACCACAGAGACTTTTTCAATTGATTTTTAAATTCAGCTTGTAAACTTTTATCTAAATAGTCTGCTCACATTCCATAATCCAAATTTTACGATTAGTACCCAGAATTGTCGCCTATTGACTGTTTTTTAAGTCAAGAAGGGTCGGGCTTGTCACCTCAATTAATTTCAACCAAAGTTTGAATAGGTAAAAGTATTACTTAAACAGTTTACAGTTTTAGCATACTAGAGATGGAATAGCAGCAATTTTCGAGTTGGCAGAAATTTCGGCTTTCAATTAAACCAGAGCAGAAATATAGCGGTGGCTCAAGTGTTGGTGTTAGAGCCGCCGTTGCGCATGAAGTTTAACTCACCGATACGCACTCTTTAGCCCTCTGTAGTGTGTTCTAATAGATTCAGGTTGGCTTTGGTTCATTGACGTCGACAGTGTCTTAGTTTCTTACTAATATTTGCCCAGCCTTATTCATTCAAAGATCCATTAAATTATATTCAGTAATAGAATTGGCCGACCCAATTGAAAGGCAAAGAGTGGGGCCTCTACGACATTCTTTCCTCCGGCATAAACATCAAAAACTAATTTAATTTCTACGGTATTGAATTTTAGCTTTTATTAAAAAGGATCGATTGCATTTATGTCGGCCTTGCCTTTCTTCACAATGTGCTTTCTTTCACTTTTTCATTGAAGCTATTCATTAAATTCGGTAAGCATTTCCATTATACCACCTTTTATCTCATTACGGATCTTGTTCTGTCATGCAATTATATACAGGTATGTTTTTAGTAACCAAGAGATGTCAAACTCCCTACTTCTATTGGTTGGCCCAATTGATTTACTGATATAGTGCTATCACCAACCTAGGCGACATTAAATTACTTGCCTTGTATAACCACACCATAAGAAAAACGAAAGTAAGAGTCACGCAATATCCATGTCTATGGTGAAAATCTGATGGAATACCTCTCACACTTATCAGGCGACTATGGTGCGATTCATGTAGCCTACAACAATTGGTTAACTGTAGGTCAGGTCATACATGATATTAACCAATAACAGCCTTGACATAAATTGAGTTACGTCTACAAGAGCTCACTGCGTGAACGCGTTTAATCACATTTTCTTATTTTTGAGATGCCGCGGAAAAAGAATTCCACGGGATGCTTCCGTTTTCTTCTCGTTATATTTGACTTCGCCGTATTCGTAAGTTGTAAAAATTCTTGCTATATTCACGTTATACTACAGGCTTCGGGTGCTCTTTTGCTTGGATATGGCTCAATTCTCCTCCACGTGGAAAGAACACGAGGCTTGATGGAAAGGGCCCCTGTTTTGGAAGCATTTATGATCCTTATTGGCTCATTCCTCCTTGTTACAGCAATAACTGGTTGTATTGGAGCTTTTAAAGGAAATCGGACTGTTAACCTTGTGGTAATTTATTCATTTATTGGACCACAAATCCTTTCATTTTAGTTCACTGCTGCTATGTTAATTTTAATCCTCTCAGAGATTATAATTGGAGCAATGATGATTCGTTCCTCAAAAGAGGTAGTTGATCTTCAATAACATTAAATATATAATTTCTTTAGGCTGTCGAGCGCGTGGAATCTGATCTCGTAAAAATTATTTCAGAATACGAAAAGGGTATTCGAAGTGCTGAGCAAATCAGCACTCTAAAGCGATTTCAAACACACGTGAGCGTCATAAATGTTATACTTGCAATTATCTATAGAAAATCAAATACCACCTTATTTTTTATTATGGGAATGCATATGAACACTGTATAACAAACTAATAGGGGACAAAACCGAAGGAATGGGGTAAATTAGATGTAAGGGCATTAAGAGTCCTATTTCACATGAATCCTGGATGCATTCATTTCTAAAAATCCGTATTTCTTCACTGAAAATTCACATTTCATGATCCGACTTTTTTCAAAACATTGTTCTTCTCTGTCGTTATGATCTATGATATTGCTCGGCTGAACTTTGCTTTGAGCTGGAGAGACGGGAAGGTTGGAGTTAAGCAGACTATAAATGTGAATATGATCCATGACCATATTGTTGATCTTGGAGGATAAAACACCACTAGGTGGAAAATGGTTTTGCGCCAAATAAATTCCAAAATATCAGGTGCGACATACGCATACCGAAAAACAACCGGTGAGAATTGAACATTCCAACACAAAACAAGAACTCTAGGGCTTTAAGCATTGTTTCCCGACATAATATCAGACTTCTAGTTTCCCGACTTAACTCCTGTCAACAATATTCGACTAAACGTTTAGTCAACCCACCTCGAATCACCTGCCTTCTCTAACAGGGAGGGCAACTAGATGGAGTTATTAAAGGTTTAGACTAATAATAAAACCACAAATTAAAATATCTTACTTATTTTTTCTAGTTTCATTGTTGTGGTGCTAAAAGCCCAGCTGATTATGAGTTTCCTTACAAAGTTTGCTGCGATGTCGGATCAATTTGTGTTACCTACCCATCAGAGGTTAGTTAATAATTTATCAACTATATCTAATAAAGCAACGCATTGTGCGTTTAAACATGAGGAAAATTATATACCTTGCAGGGCTGCGTTTCGGCTTACCGAAAAGCTCTAGTCGATTACAGGCAACCGGTTGGAATAGCTGTAATCGTATTGGCTATTATTGAAATTGGCGCGGCCGTTTGTTCAATGATGATTGGAGCAGGTCCAAGTATTATTAAAAAAATAAAGTCCCTCTAATTTTTAGCATTTTTAAATTTCGTCTTCTGTAGTAAATAATACGAGGATATAATTGGGAAATATATACGAGTTTATTAAGTTAGGCAAACTGTAATTAGTTCACTGGGAAAAAATTAACTTTCATATTAAAGTTCTTTAAGAAATAATTCAGAATTTCCACAGTTTTATTGTTAAATTCTCGGTCAATATCTTTATAAGAAAAACATGAGAACAATATAGTAGCAATCACTGTGGTCTAGTTATTTAGAAAAATGAAGAATTAGATTAGACAGCTGTATTTATTAATTTTAAGGTCGTCTATATATCTACGTTGTGCAACCATATCATCCTCATATATCATGCAACATCATTGCGCGTCGATATTTTCTGTAGAAACGCAAGTAGCAATTTTTTATTATTGTCTGGTGTAGAAAACTTTCGTATCAATTTTTTATTGATAAACAGTATATAAAGTGAGCGAAAAACATTGAAAAAATAATCAGTCCCAATTTTCAATCAATCACTTTAATGAAGTCATTAAAAGTAAGTGTGTGTAATTGAGAATCGCTTATCTAGATGGAGGTGGCAAAATTATCATTAAGCAGGAGTGGATGAAATTTTAAACTTCGCTGTTGTTCATTTAGGTCAATTTTTTCTCATCTAAGAATAATTATTATACTTAATAATTTGTGAAACGCATATTAACTATCAAATATAGTCTAGTTTAAATCTGATTGGAGGATTCCTCCAACGGTAGTGATCCAAGGGAAATATGGATATCTTAGCGATATCGAGACGTGTGAGCGGAGTACACCTGATCCATAATTCCTCTGACTGTTTATGACCTTCACCGGAAAACAAGATGAAGAAGAGACAGAAAATACGAGGTCATCAGAAAGGACATAAAGAGAGAGGCAAAAACAGCAGAGTAGCTGCTGAATTTGGGTGTTACTGCAATTTATGCTAAGTTCATTCAAAAAAAAGGTGGGAGAAATGTATAAATCCGTGCTCGTTAAAGATTTGCAACCCTGTGAGAAGAGATGATTCAATAATAATAAAAATTTTCCGAATCCACGTCCATTCAGACATTTCAAGCAAAATTCTTCAACAATGCTTCATATTAGTTGAATGTTTTCCAAGGAGTCAGATCAAAAGTAACTGGAATCGATAGCCTTTGAGATAGCAGTACACACATTTGATAAAAGATGTGTTTCTTTAATACTTTCGTACCTGACTCGATAAACCCACGACAGCCAAGATTCAAGCTCTTTTGTCAAACACCTTGACCACTTTGATGGTTATATGCATATTTTAAACAGGGTTTATCTAATTTGATAAAGTAGAGTATTGTTAACATTCAAATACGTTTCATTCATTTTCTCTGATAAGATTTTCTGTTGTTCCGTAGCGACATAAAATCAGAGCCTTCTACTGCTTCTAAGATATCCCAAATTCAAGACACAGAACTGCATGAACACGTCTATTCAGGAAATTAAAAAAATGGTATGCTTTCTAGCTGTCTGTTGCCTGAAGTTATAACTCATAGTTTTATCAAATCGGGTGACGGCGAAAGTATACTGAGTAATGCATCAAGCACCAAACTAAATACTAACTAACTTCTACTTAAACCGCTACAGTAGTTAATTCTGTGCAATAATTGCATAATTGCAAGTAAAAGGGTTTTACGTACGCTTAAAACGCAATATATATATATAATTACCCAATAGGTCAATTTTTTAGCTAATTCTAGGATAGGGCACAAAAATGATAGTCATGCTGTAAGGTGTAAGTCAAGGTATTGTAACATACAAGCGAACTATATTGAACCCTCTTTGTAATTTCCTTATGAATACCAAATGACCATAAGTAACAGCAAAATGCAATCGATTTTCATCATCATTAATACCAGATTTCATTGGAACAAAATATATTTGGGCTCCAGCCCACGTTATTTAAGTGATACAAGCTGATATGCAGGATATTCAGTAATCTTTGCAGCAAAATCAAAATGCACGTCCACCATATCAAGAATCAGAATATCGATGCCCATATGGGCACATCATGCGATGTATATAGATAGCCACGTCGGTTAATCTTGATCAATAAGGAGGGATGGCAGGATGTGAGTTTCCTACAATAGCGACACTCCAATAGTGATCGTAATCCAATGTCCGGTTTCCAAGTTATAAAGATTCCATATATCGGGACCCAAGGAGGAAAAGGATTGTGAAAATAGTATTGAGAAAATAGTGACGTAGGTACAATTGGTTGTGTTCAATGACTGGCTGTCTGGTTCACCAATGACCATAACGCTAGTTGCTTCAGTGGTGATCTTACATATCCAGGTGAGTGTATGAATTTTTTCCGTGTTTCGTATTCCCATCCCAGTAGTTTGTGAAGAATGAGAAGGTTAAATTTGGGATTCGAATATGAAAATAACTTCAAACCGAATATTCGTTATCCACAGAAGACAAAAAAATGTATGTTTAATTTATATCCTACTTAAAACGTTTGAGTAGAAGTAACACCAAACCCTCAAATACATGATCCTGAATGTTACCAGTGAACTTCAACTAAAAGTACACATGTCGAGGTGGAGAAAAACGTTACATAAATATGCTTTCCAAAAAGCACATTTCCTACTACTACCAACTAAATAAACAAAATTTGAAAAACACGTATAAGAGCATTCTATACCGTAAAATAAAATATAAGTGTCGAAATAGGAGTATAATCACGGTACGGTAGTGTTCAGTTTTTCTATCCTTTAAATATACAGAGTTGACACCTAGCACATATTCAAGGATAATAGAAAGATAAAGTTAGAGAGAAAAAAAGGTTCGGGCAAAAATCTAATGTAAAGCTCTATTAGAAGACCTCCACTGGATTGCGTTGAAACGATTTCGTGCTATAGAGAGAAGTTGCCTTCTACGGAATGCCAGTAAATCCGAGGGTGACATGGATTCGGTATCCTGATGTTCTAACGGAGGGGGCTCAGGATATTGCTCATTCAACTCGCTATTATCGATTGGAATCGAAGATTGAGCAGAAGGAGATGGACCTGCTGTTTCATCATTCACAGTCTAAGGGAAAAAAAATTAGTCGGAGATCACAGAACTGATCCCCATCGGTGTACTCCCACAATGGCTAAATTCAACTAACAAATAGGGTGTTACCAAAGAAGCACCACAATTCTACCTGTCTGTCCAGAATGAGAGTTGCGAAAGATTTGCTTAAGTTGGGTTAGTTTTTGATAAAGACCTCATAAAGCAGTGATGTTCCTGATGTGCACTTTCTCCTGCTTTCAGAAAATTCCCAACTGGTTTGTGGAAAATTAAATTTCCTGAATTACACTGAAGGCAAATTATTAATTGAATACAATTTGTCTCACAATAGCCTTCACACTAAACTTCAATCAAGTTTAACAAGCCCCCCCCCCCCTCAAATACTCCAAGTCGAAACAATCTCATGAATGCCCAAGGTGAATCATCAGATGTTAATCTTTCTCCTCATTTCGATAGTTGAACCTCAATGATATCAATGCATCGTTCAGCTATCAAACAAACAATTTCTGACAGAAGGGACTAGGTTCTGTACATAATTTAACGATATGGTGGAGAGAGCTAACAGCTACGCGATCTTCTTCGTTCAGTTGTTTGAAATGAGTTGTTCTTTTGTAACAGGATTGGGAATGCTTTTATAAATTTCCTATTGATCAATACAATTATGCAATAACAGTTACTTTATCGATATTTTATTAGCAGCCACAGTGATATTCACTTATTTTAGCTTCTCTAGTATTTAAGTGTTTTACCTCAGCTAACTATTATATTTTGTTAATTAAATTAAAACCCTAAGGGGCACACAATAATTAAAGTTATTAGAATTCATACAATCTATTGCCTGCCTATGCCAGCCATATTGAAATGCAGATTCATTAGTGTTATAGAAGTGTCTAGTTTTCGATACGAAAATTTCATCCCCAATCCATCTTCATTGATTGCGCTCGTTCGAATGCCTGGGTACGTTAAAACTAAATAGAGGAGCTCTTGGGCTTATATCGAATCGCTATCTATCGATAGATTAATATAATTCCAGTCCTATTGATTCGTACAATTTTTCCCCTTCAATTAATTGACAACACTATCTAGTTAAGTAATTATATTTAACAAGGCAAATTACCTGACTCATGTTTCCCTGGGTAATTTGATTTGATGCATCGTCCTCAAATCTAATGGCTCCCTCGTCGATGTTTCGACTAATCCTTCTAGAAAGAATATTTTCTACCGTTACCTCCGGAACTCGTGTTATGGCAAGATCATGGAAAATCACGTTAAGTGGTACGTCAGGAAAGGCTGCAGCAATTTGTTCGCCCTGAGCGCGTAAACTGGCCGTAAGAGGACGAAGAGACTGAGTTTGAGAAGTTGTGTGATGTGCTGTTGGTCTAAAACGAGAAAGGAGTCGAGGTCGTTGATTTGAACCCTGGCGTTGGCGCTGTTGCTGCTCCATAGCAAATGTTGTTATGACGCCAGGAACTGCTATATGTTGCTCAGTCTGTGTGAAAAGGAAACAGAAAATTGAAATTCCCACTTGCGTAAGAATGCGAATTCATGCGCGCTTATAAAAAATACACACGCATGCATTGTACATCCTGCGATAAACTGCATGACATGGCATAGCGCTCTATGCCTAACCATAATCCAAACCTGGAAAAATGATAATAATAAAGAGAAGCGACTTTAGTCAGTACTGCAAGTGACTTTCTTTGAAGCCGAAGGACTGAGAAGGGATGGACTTGAGATTATTATTTTACGATTTTCATTGACGCCAGTCGAGCTTTATGTGGTAATATAAAAGTGAGTAGGAGAAGAGAAAATCAATAAGTTACCCCTTATAAGGATTAATAGACGTTTGAACGTTAAAGAACATTCCGAGTTTCGATACATTATGAAGTACGGAAAGGTTGTGACAGGTCGAAGCAGATTATATTTAAATCTACACAAAGACCGCCAAAAACTCTCAGCTAAAACTCAAGGCAACGAATTCTATAACGGTTGGTCAAATCAGGGATCCGATATCCATCGTGGATGGGATGGTTAAATCTGACTAATGATACCCAAAAATCCACAATGAGTGCTGAAAAGCTTTCCCAATTAGAGTTAATAGAAGAAAAGAGTACTTAAATGGAATTCAAATTCCTGACAACCTTAGACATCGAGATCAACAAGGAGTCAAGGTCACATCAGTTTAGCAAGTGACATACTATGGTAGCAAGAATAACAGTGTGAACACGCGAGGTCACTTCAATATATAAATTTATAAAGGGATGAAAATAATATGGTGAAAAATCACATATTTCATAATTATTTCAACAAAAATGGAAATTCAAACATTATCTTCATTTTGACCGCCACTAAAAATAGTAGTCCGCGTATATTCTAGTTTTAGGTGATTAATGAAAAAAACGTTAAGAACAAATCACCAATTACAAAGTTCGCATCCCATTGGAGCATAAAATTTAAGAGCTATGCATCTCCTAAACCTATCTACTAAATTAGAGGTCCATGGAATGTAACCAAAAAAATAACTAGTCATGATGACACAACTTGAGTAATACCCAATTGGAAAAAAATAAGGTAATAAATCCCAAGTTTCCGTTTGATTCATTTCTTAATCACGAGAGTGTACCGTATAAACTAAACTGGAGCAAACTGGATTCAGAGATCAGTGAATAAAGCATGCTGAACATCAACGCTAATCTTTAAGAGCAGTAAAAGATGATGAAATGCTGACATACCTTCTATTACGAACTTCTTAATCGAACTATTATTACCTCAAACAGGTAAGGCAAACATAGAACTCACCTCCGAGAATTCAATATCTAGCGTTGGCAGCCAAGATGAGTATCGAGATCCATCAAATCGATAAAAACGAGTTTGGGTTGTCGACTGGATAATACGTTCCTCTAGGCCCTGATCATCTACTTGAGTTCCGACATTTCCTTGGATTTCTAAGGGCATTCCGTTGCGCTAAAACAAGTAATTAAACAGTAACTCTAAGAGGCGCATTAAACGGAAAATTAAACAACGGAAAATCACTTGTCCATCATTTTCGGTCGGTCCTACTGGAGTAGCACGTCTTAGTAGACGTCTTCCTGGACCTAGGGTTATACGAATACTGAAATCGTAACCAGGCGTACCACGATTTCTCAGTCTCAAGAAGACATTCCGAATAGGAAATTGTGCTTCCGCAGGTGGAGCAGTCGTTTGTTCAACAGGATCAGAGTCGAAGACGTTGAAGAGATCTCGCATGAGGGTTCCTACGAAAGTTTGCTGACGAGATCTACGCTGTCTATGAGACGTGTGAAGTAGGATTTGACGTCTACAAGCGGGACAACTTGGATCTTGTTCAATCCATGTAGTAAGACAAGCCTCATGGAAACAATGTTGACATGGCAACCGGCGCCAAGACCGCATAGGCTCCCAGCAGATAGAACACTGCTCAATTTCGGTTTCAGAACCACCCACGTTCGAAGCAAAACGCTCTAGAGGGAATTCGTTCTGTACAGCTTTGACATTTTCCATATATGCGAAGTGTTTACGAAAACGACGAGCTAGACAACCGTAACTTATGAATATCTGAATACAAATCATCGGCGTTAGGAGAGAAATCATTCGAGTCCAGATGAGCATGTGGACATGATTCAAGAAATGCAGAGAGAAGTTAGCAACATCAAATACCAGATTGACATAATAAAACCAGCAGCTCCGATCAAAGAAGGACAGATTGTTGGACCAGGAAATACCATCAAAAGCTTGAATTCCAATGATCAGCAAGATTTTCCAAATGAGGCCATTTACAAGAATTGAATCAGACACCATGTAGACCAAAACGTGAACAGTTTGGTAAATATCAGCGGAACTATCTTTCCCTGAACCCCCAGAAGCCAATTCTCCGAAAATATCTGTATCTGGAAACACGTCAGACAAGTAGTAGCAATATTTCAGACCCATAGCCAAGTTAAAGCAAACACCACAGCTCAGAGTGAAAAGCATAAGACAAAAGCGACGCCACTCCCTTTTAGAAGCATCTTGTCTTGCAAGAAGATTTTCACAACGAGAGAGTGCTAAGCGTGCAAATCCGTAAAAGCAACAGAGACAACCGAACCAGAAAGTCCACCCTAATAAGCTACTCCACTTTGTTGCATTTATTATACCGATTATGAAGACGGCTCTAGACAATACGAACTGGGCCAACTTTTCACGTACGAATTCCGCCTCTGAACCACCAAGGAAACCGAAGAAAAAGTACTGGATAGCCTTGACCAAACAGAGAAGAAAATAGAATACCATATTAAAGGCTGCCACCACAACAAAATTATCCTCCATAACGTGCTCGAAGGTATCTGCTTCTTTACAGTCATTCTCATCGTAGTAATAAAAGTGCATAAATCGCCATAAAGCAAAACTGGATAAACCAGCTGTGAGAGTCCCGTAGGAAATTAGCCAAGAAGTTGGAAAATATGGCAACAAATTTGGGAGGACGAAAACCATTTTATTGCTATATTCTTAAATAATTTTAAACGGCTGAAGCATTAGACACCCAACAGAACACCACGAAATCAATGTAAAATGTGTAGTCGCCCCCGTTACAGAAACAGAGAGTGTGGCGATCAGCAGTTATTTTATTGGTGGAGTTCTATGTTGTTTTTATTTTTAAAAAATATATTAAATTTGTGACAAATTGATAATTAATAAAGCTTAAAACTTAATTAGTTTTATGAAGAAAAAGAAAGTGGTGAACATTATCATAAACACCTTTTAATACACTAATATTTTCTTTTTCCCTTTAACACGATTTGTCTACTTGTAGCTAAAATAAAAGTATTATTTTAAACAGTTCTCTGTTTATGTGTATGTGTGTGTGCTATGTGTCTGTCACAGCTATGGATCCTATTTTACTGGGTTTGACGTGTATTCTATGCGCTGTTGCGTTTTATTTGCTTTTTATTGAAGGAAAATCTTGGAGAAGTAAGTTTGTCTCACTTATATTGTTATCTTATACCACTTTTTACGCTTATTAATGGATTTTGTTTCAAGGTTCCCAGAGAACAGACCGCAGACAGGGAGCACCTAATCGACGCCGCGCGGCAAATGCAGCTGCTCGTAGACATCAACAACAAAGGGCGGCTGCACAAGCCCCTCGCCTGGTGACTGAGTCTGACTTCGAGTCTCTCAGCGGAAACAGTAGCAGTGAATCTTCAGAAACTGATACCGACTTCTCACCCACTTCAGATACTCCCAAAAAGAAAATTGGCACAAAGAAGGCCCAAAAATTAGCTGAGAAAAAACGCAGAAAAGAGGAGCGAGAAGCAGAAGAAAAATACCGTGAGGCAATGCGAAAGAAGGAGGATGAAGAAATCAGAAAGAGAAAAGAGGCTGTGGCGAAAGAAGAAGCTGCAGAAGCTGCTAAGGTACCCACTAGTATTATGCCCTCTTGGGCATATTACTTTGATATTTCGTATGGTATTAATGCCCCTAATTAAGCGTATGTTCCAAATATTTTACATTTTGTAGGCTGCAGCTGAAGAAAAACGACGTCTCGAACAGGAGGCTCGTGAACAGATTGAATATGAACGGTTAAAATCCACTTTTTCCATAGAAGGTGAAGGATTAGGGGTCCAACAACTTGACGAGGATGCGGAGGCCCAATTGAACCTTGAGTTCATTGAAACTATTAAAAATGCCAAGCTTATCTCCCTAGAACGCATTTGTGTAAAATTTGATATGAAAACTGATGTAGGTTGCTTCTTAACTCTTTATCGATTCGTTTACATTGTTAGCCCTAGTTGCTTCTACTCTTTCAGGCCTGTGTTGAGAAGATCAAAACTCTGATTTCAGAGGGTTCATTGAGTGGTGTTCTGGATGATCGTGGCAAATTCCTCTCTATTGAGCCTAGCGAATATGAGGCAATTGCGAAGTTTATTGAACTTCGCGGTCGTGTGACTATGGCAGAGTTGGTTGAACACGGTAACAAGGTGATCAAGGCTAGAAGTTGATTTCCGGTTTAAAGATTGTCAGACCTCCCTATACTTTTTACTTGTGAATTTTGTGAATTAAATGACTATCTGTGAAATATCCAGCAATTAATTTTCTGTTCTTATCATATCAGAGGAATTCTAATAAACCCATAATTGTCTTTGAAATAACATAGACGTATATAAAGTGTGCAACAAGCTTATTTTGATAACATTTTATTATATCGTGAACACAGCCATAAAGATAACCATGTCTAATACAGGCTAAGATAAATTCAGTTAAAACAAACCAACTTAAGGAAATTAAAGTTAATGAAGAATGGTGCAAAACATAAGGAGAAGTGTGTAGCGCAAATGGTGGGTACAAAGATTCTCAAAACGCACAGCCATTTTAAAGAATGGAATGAGTGGATGGGAGGGTATTAAGTGTTTTTTTCTGGCAAACAGAGGGCTGACAGATGCGTCAATAATGACTCTTGAATAGGTGAATTTGTGGACTGGTTAGCTGAAGATGACGTCTGTGACTGATTTCTAGTGGCTAGGAGACGTCTCAATAGACCCGGTTTGTGGACCTGCTGGTTGACAGCGTTGTACTGGGCCATCAACCTCTGGAGAACGCTGGCCTGAAGAAATTGCTAAAAAAAGAATTAGTACTGCGGTTAAGATTTATCTTGGATAGAGAGAGGGCATTCTGCGTCCGCTTTTGAGAGAAAATCTCATTACCATTGACAATAATTAACTAGTGCAGTCGGCCGTACGCACCCCTGGATGTGCACTAATTGACATCGATCTCGTTCCCTCTGATTTGACAAACACGCTTTGCGCTAGGGTCGTTCATTTCCCCGCCCCCTTATTACTCGCCATCGCTGCTCGATATTCGTTTAACTGTTCAATTTACCCCGAATGCATCTCGCTCCTTCTGCCTTCGATTATTGTTTCCATACGTTTCAGTATATGATATATTAAAATAAGTTTACCATAGACTGGGAGTTAAGAATTCCTACTCTTACTAGCAGCACACCCAGAAATTCTGTGTGTATGGGCTTTGAAAAACATCCTGAGGCCATGAATATTGCACAGTTATTATGGGCGGACCACTGCCTAAGCATGATTAACGCTACACCATTTGCAATATCCTTAATTTATTGAAGTGGCTACCCCTCACTGATGCTCAATAAGACCAGTTTGCATAGCGACGGGGTTGGTGTCTTACTGATTTATTATCCAAGCGCTGGATATGGCACTGTCAACTAATAAAAATTATCATATAATTAAAATTAAATGTACTCTTTCATATTAGGTGAAGATCAGAGGTGACGCCAATCTCCCACATTTTCCTACCTCTTTTAAGGATGGACTCATCTCGAATATTCTTCTCAAGGCGCCCAGAGCTGTTTCTTGGACCTCCACCGCGCCATCTGTGCATCCAGATTCTAGCAGGCTGAATAAAATAGATGTGGAATACTTCTGTTTTTGGTGGACTAAAATTTTTTTAAATCAAGTCTTATCAACTTACCAACTGAGTGCCCGATTATCGACTGCGCTACCTGCTTCTAAAGCCTGCACGAGTTGGCATTCAAGGAAACCTTAGAGTGAGAAAGAAAAGAATCAGATCGAGAAGGTTGTGAATGGGAAGATTTTTAAATAGTCAGATCGCGAGGAAATCGATTTAATTAAAAATGTATTAATGTTTGCACATTACCAGAAAAGTAATCCATAGTATTCAGCTACTAATTGTAGGTTTGATCTTGTTAGAGCTCACCAAAAGGCCGATTAGCATCACGTCTCAAGGGCCCATATTTCTAATTGCCAACCAAATTTTCTACTAAACTCAAAATAAAGATGACTTGCTTTTTTCGCTATAAACCACACGTGTAAGTGGTCATTTTCACGTTTGCCTTCTGATAAGCGCATAGAGAATAATCTAAGCCTAGGGTTAAAAATAGACTTCACTGGAAACAAATTGGAAAAGACAGAAAGGATGAAACGAATACTTGTATTAGGAGAGGACAAGAGACGCCTGGATGAAAAGTATTTAAACTCTTGGAAATTTGCATTTGGGAAGGATTGGATGAACACCTCGTATACATCTCTGAATAACATTTTCTGTCACTGAAACAGTGCTAAATACAGCTGTCACCACCAATATTTGCGGTTACTTAATCAAGGCGTCCGATTTAGACTACAGTTACTAAAACCACAAAGAAAAATTGGGTAGGCCTCAACACAATGAAAGCCTCCTTTCATGGCCGTCACATGTTTAAGAAAAACATCCCATTTATATACATGGAGAGAGAGTTGTGGTGGGCTTATCGCTTGGCTAGTGATATAGCAGTGGGTAGACTCCATTATCAGGTGTGAACAAACAGTACCAGGAATCGGAAAATCAAGTATCGAACTAGAGTAACAAATTCCGTTCACTAAAGTCTTTTGAATAAAACAGCTTCAAAAATTTTCTCATTAAGAGTCGGCTATCAGCCAAAAATAATTACCGAGAACACTATCTAAAAGAGAAATTTAATGAGAACTTACAGCACCCAGCCACTCTTACGGAAGCGCTCTGGTCGCCATCCAGAAGATTTTCTAAAGTGCGCATTAGCACCACATCGGGTTTTGGGGAGCCCCAGCGAGTGATAAAGGCGAGAAGAATGACAGCGTAATATCGAGCTGCCGAATTTGAACTGCCGAGATAGTCATTTCCTTGGAGAATTGTAAAAGCAGAAGTGGCGAAAGCTGCGAGGGCGGGGAAAGTGTTCATCGGTTGGAGGGTACGGGCATTCTCGAAGACAGCCACAACTATGGAGTTAAAGCGGCAAACGGCTTGGTTAACTTGAAATAAGCTGCTATAACGACCAACAGTTAGCAAATAACTACGGATTTTAACAGCATACTAATGGGAATTCTATGAGAAACCCGCAGTCAAGTTTCATAGGATTTACCTAGCTTTTTTGTCAAAAAGCCTCTTTCAAGACTTCAGGTAGAAGTACAAGCTAAAAAGAAGGCATATATAAATAACAAAGAAAATGCAAGGCCAAACCCTTAAGACTGGAAGGCCCAACAAAATTGCTTTAATTATCAGTATCTAAGAGGTCAATTTTCAAAGAGACTCATGCTAGAATAGGGAACTTCAATGTTACTAGTTGTAAAGGAAAATTTACAATGGTGGAAGATTGTTTTACTTGTTGGGGATATTGAAATAGTATAAATTTTATTAACTTCAAACGCCCTATTGATGAATTCTTCAAAACTTACAAAATACAAGAGTAGGTAAATCCTCATACCTTAGAATGTCATTTTCTGCTATGACACATTAAAACCAATATTAGTATGGTAATATTAGTATGGTAATACTAGACCCGAGTTGAGTAATAAACAAAAAATCTCAAACTTGGTAAACCAAGTACGTTTTCCCAATATAGAGCCTTACAGTTTTAGCTAGAGTAATACTGAAATAAACAACCAAATAAGTACCATTATATGGAAGATGTGCAGATACATATTTCAAGAACACTCTAATTTTTAATAGTAGCTCGAATATAGACATTCTCTATCGCGCTACCAACTTACTTGCAACTAGAGTTGATAGTGACCATAGTAGTGTTGGTAAAGATTGACCCGGTGAAAGAAGCTGTTTCAGTATGGGACTCGTCTTATTATCATCTTCTACAGAGATAAGAGCGAACACGAGTTGATGAAGTAAAGTTTGTTCTTGACTACGAGATACTGTAGGAGTAGACCGACTAGCAACGGAACTAGTTGAAGATGCATGCGACTCAAGGGCTTTGAAGAGAAGATACGTCAGAAATTTGCACACAGGACAGAAGATGACATTATCCGAAGTGCGTATACTGCTTATCACTAAGTCCACAAAACCCTAAAGATATATGAAATACCGTTCTACTTATAAATATTCAGTAGTTGGCGCACTTCACTTTAATTGATATCCCACTAACTGGATTGATTTTCTCATCAGACGTCTTAACAGTTACAATAATGGAATCAATCAGTGGTTCAAGTTGTTTAGACTGTTCAGAAAAGCGAGCGTCGACCCTCCAGAGACGATCCGAAGGGGCACCACCAAGACCTACTACGAAGGGATGATCTAGAGGGGAAGTTATTGACCCCAATTCGAGTCCAGACGAGGCTAGTTCAAAGAAACATCGGCCCGATTCGCGTCCACATTCCAACAAGGCAGCGGGGACACGTCTATTGTGTTCCCCATCCGGAATTGAAGCTGTGGTCATGTGGATAGCAAGGTCACCCAGTGCTGCTAGTGTACCTCCTGTTGCGAATGCACTGAGAATAAAAGAAATTCATGTAACTAAGAGAATCGCCATTATTTTAGGCACCTAGTAAATTATAGATGTTAATAAGATTAAAGGGGTTAAGAGCTTTTTGTTCATTTTGCGAACTTTCGAAGATATGCGTTTACCTGTCGGCCAGGTATAACCTAAAAAATGTAAGTGGCCGGATCGAATTTAATGAGTTTATAAAGACATGAAGCTGAGAATATCCAAAATCAAGAAAATAGTGTAATTACATACGGTAGGATAACGGGTAGATATTCTGCCCTATTCTTAGCTTTGAGAGGAATTTCAATGATGTTTACTGCAGTTTGAGAAACACGGGCAAAACCGCCATTTTCGTTGCTGAAAAGGAAAAAGAAACATAGGAGGGTTCAAAAAACGTCCAGGACCACACATGAACACAATACCGCGTTGAAAGGCACGCAGCAGGTGCTTGTTGCATCGGTTGAAAAGGGATGAAAAGTCTATCAGTCTTAGCTCCGAGCAACAAAAAGCTGAAATAAATGGCAGTTCAATGTTGCCACATTCTTCCAATCAATCAATTATTTATTAATTAGATTTAGAAAAAAGGTTAGTCACTGATGGTACCAAAAATTTCGACTTGGGGAGATACAGAGATGTCAATGTTACATTCACCGAAATGAATTGGAGCTAAAACACACAGATGTCCTAGAAACTCATTTTGCTACGTGGGTCACTTTTAGAGATAAATTTTTAACGTGGTTGGGAACTAATCGAGAAGGATGGTGGTTTTCATGAACTTGTTCTGATACCCATCTGTCACATCTATTCTGTGTAAAGTACTTAACAACTTCTAAATTCTATTAAACGCCATCAATAACTTTCTTGCTCATTTCGACTGAGTAAGCATTTGTTCATTTCATCATTTTAAAATATCACAGGCTTTGCAATTATTGGTCTTGCAGCATATTTAACCCCACCGATCAACAATACCATAACTCCTTTTCTATTCATATTCAGTTTTCCACTCATCTTCACCTCCCTATGACAAACAACAAACCTGACATGATTACTCAAACCTTATTACCTCCCATAGTCTGGATTGCTACCCTTCTACAGATATAATAAGATATGGGGCTTATAGTCAGGTTCATGAAAACATATAAGTGCAAATAACTACCATAGGGATGAGACCTACCTGGGATAATTCTTGGGCAATGAGATGAGCAAGTTCAAACAGGACAGAACATCTGTGGTCTCATCACGAATCGAGTGAAGTAGAAGACGAGGTTCCTAAACAGACTGTCTCAGCTTACTCATCAGAGCAGTTTGGATAAAGAAGAGTTAAACTCAACTGTCATTACCTGTTGAGCAATTTTGAGTGCAAGGATAAGGGCGTGATGAAGACCAGTAGGAGAGAGAAGTCGCCAATCTAATAGAGCAGATCGCGTTGACCCACTGCCGTTGGCTTGACGACGAGCAGACATATCTAGAACCTGCCCGATGGTGGGCCACATTCGAGACCAGACTTGACCCTCAAGGAGGTAACGGAGCAGAGATACCCATAGGTGCTATTAGGTGAGGAGAAAAAGAGAAATTAGCATTAGGAGAGTAGCAAAGAAGTTTTGTTTTGTCATTTTGTTGTCAAAGTTAAAAACGTCTTGATGAGCAACATTACCCTGAGAAGGGTGTTGAATTCCATCGAGCGCACATTATAACCCATGTCTGCACGATCAGATGACGACTTTTACTGTTTGCTCATCAGAGGAACAAAGAAAACAGTAAAATCAACATCACTTCGGACACCTAAACATAATCTCTTTATCATAACTCAATTTCCACTACCACTGCAGCGACGATTGTCCCTTTTATATTCAATTTTCAGTTCTTCTTATTACTTTTCCCTTTCTCAAGCTTCTTGATCGGGCGGGACGCATTCGCGATCCAACTCAATTCTCACTCCTCAAACTGGGAAATAGCTGCAAAGTCTTGTTCACTTTTTAGAGGGATGGTTTATATTTTTTGCAAATCTGTAAGCCAAACTCAATAGGGCCCCTAAAGCCTTTCTTCGAATGGAATTAGATACCGGTTTGAAGACTAAATTCCAAGCTTATTTATGAGAGGTTATGAAAATATTTTCTAATAATCCTCTTATACAGTGGACTGGCATCATGGAGTCACTCATTTGAGAAGCTTAACTTCTTATTAACCAGGCGTTATAAGTGCGTCGACTATTTCACTTACCGAGGGTGAATAAGTTCCATGCGATCGTTAGCAATTAGGTTACTAAGCTTAATGATTTACTAACCAAATTTTACCGATTTTCTATCACTTCCACTTCGTTGTGTCCAATGGAATTACCTCCACAATCAAAGAACTGTAGCGTGAATTTTATCTCCTCATTACTCACGGTTTTGTCGTAAGGATTACAAGGTTGTCACCTTTCATTTCTCCCTAAATAAACTACTGCGTTACCGTCTCTTTTCGATTCCAATCTTGTGATAGTGGAGTTCGTGGTGTTAACAAGGCCAGAACCTTCATCTTACATTAGTCTCTGTCTAACCTGGACCCTATGCTGCAATAGTTATAAGTGGAATAGGAATTCAAAGCTACCGCTTACAGGATGAAAAGAACAGCAGTGAACAAGATGGAATACCCCATCTAGCCATCCCCTCTCACAAGGCCACGGTGTTTGTGGGAGGCCAAAGAGTACTGCAGTGGCCACTTCACCTTCTGCATCAGCGGCAGCGCCAGACGGGGTTGTCGTGGCAATGGACGAACAGGAGGCCGATGTGGCCGAGGAGAGAGGTCGTGCAGCAGCCAATAAACGTTCCCGTGCCTCACGACTTTGCACTAAGGGACTACTCAACACAAGCTGCAACACTCGAGCAAGATCTCTGGCTTCGACCACAGGAATTAGGGGCTGATATCGCATCACTTCTCCTAGTAGAAGTCCCATTGCAGCCTGAAAGATGAAAAGGCATAATATTGGCTTTTGACTGCTTGATGGGCAACGTAACGTGTTATAACCCCAAGAGGACTTGTATTGACAAGACCTTATGCTAATACATTGTGAAAAGCTCCATTTGTAAAAGTAAACAGAAACCCCCTTTCGGAGAGTAAAGATAGACAAGAAATGCGTGGACTTCACAAATAAAACTATGTAGATAATTTTTTGTCCAATAGTAAGTGCTTTGAATTATATGAATAGAGTAAAAAGATGCTTGATTGACTTTTAGCTCTTTGACTTTTTCCCGTGTCTACTAATAATGCTAATTCTGAAGATCGTATTCACGGAACAAATTCACTGAGCATAAGGTGTTAGGAGAAAGACTGCATTGACAATTTCCTCTTCACAACCCTGTAATCAATAAGAAAAATTTTTAGGCGAAAAACGTTCGAGTATTCGTTGGTACTACTTCTCAATATCTGCTCTTAAAAGTGAACAGACGTATAAATTCCCCTAAATTTGATCATAACCAATCACACTGAGAATTAGATGCCCCACAATGGCTAGTATATTGGATCCAAGAAATTTTTAGCTTCTGAAATCAAGTCAGGCTGCACTGAAGAGTATTGCTTCTCGAGAATCAAAAATAAAGCCCGCAAATTTTAATTCATATAACGCAAATAAAAGGGTGGTAAGACTTATGAATGTACCGCATGGTTAGGTAATTGAGAATGCGTGAAGAGGGAGGATAATTTCTTCACTTTGGCAGAGATCCTGTTAAAATAAAATTGTGTCACATTAAATCATTAGAGGCAACTACAAGTTTATGGGGTTCTCCAAGTGACTTACGAATTTGGTATCGAACGCATTGTAATGATAGTAAAACTCAGTGAAAGAATTGCAATCTCGATCAACTTAACGGTTTTCGGCTGAGTCTCTTGTAGCTTAAAGGTGAAGAGGGATTGTTAGAAAGGAGACCAGAAAAAAAACGGACAAATTACATTCAAATTCTCACAAGGAACTCCAGAATTCCAATCAAACTGTCAATATAGCCCGAGTCATCTGAGGCTAAAAGAACTGCCATCGAGGGAGCATTCAGCATGCACTCATAGAGAATCTAGAAAAGCAGAAATAGAAACAAATTTCAGCTATAATTTGAATTGTCGATGCATGTATCAGGTCAAACGAAATCGAACTTACACTGGCTGCGTAGGTACAAACATTGGTCTCACGAATGGCACAGACTAGAGTTTGCAGGTACTGCTTCATATGACGATCGCATAGCCGCGAACCCATGTACGCTGCCATCTACACAAACCAATGCATTATTAAGAGCATGTTGTTTTTTTTTGGTAAAACTGCAGTCATATCGAGGTTTCAGTAGCTAAATATTGCAAGGAGATCACTCCAATCGATATGTCATAGTTACAATTGCAACAATTCATATTTATTTTTCCTCATTATTATTGAAAATAATGCTTGTCCCTTAAATGATTAAAGTGAACTAATGTGAATTACGATATGCATTAAATCTAACTGTGATACGCATTGGCCATAACAATGCGATCTTGTATTTTTTGTTCTTAGCACTAAGATGTCAGCTTGAAGATCGCACAAATTTTCAATTGACACTTTTCTGCTCATAAAATGCATCTAAATAATAAGCTAAATTACCGCCTTCAGATCACCTTGAAGGCAATACGCCACTCTGCTTATTTGCATAAACCAGCACAAAAGTAGGAGTCCTGCTTGGAGTTTTTGCAAGTGCGCTAAGCTGCAAACACAAATGTCACCACATTATGAGACTGTAATGATAATGAAGATTTACAGAACAAAATAAACTCCAAATCTGTTCTCCAACCAATACTTTTGTTTTGATTGTATTCATTTGTTAGGATGCGTATGTACACTACCATTTTCGCATTAACTTAGACACTTATTAAATGCCCAAGCAGGATTAATATTTCAACTGTGCCCTATAGTACTATATCATAATAAAGCTAATTGCAGAGGATACCCAGTTGTATAAATTCATTTTTACGACCATGGGCACTAATTTGTGTACGAAAGGTGTAGGTAGTGTCAAAGTCAATCGTCAGCTAGTCTTGAATTTTTATACACTCATGAGATCAGAAAGGACTAATAGAACAAAGGAGATTACTAATTTAAGATCTATAATATCCATCCGTCTCAAATTGATCACTGGCATTAATAGTGAACCTTTATTCGTAACTACACTTTTCTATTCTCCGAAATTAGAGCTGCAGTAATAGAATGTGAAAAACTTGCCACTCACACATCTCACAAGTGAGAATAGCTTATCTTCAACTAAGTTCATATTAAATGGCTTCATAAAACTGAAGTTTTGATTGCCATTTCTTCAAATCCTTTCATAAAAAAGTATCAGAAAATGATGGCGAGGAGTACAGGATGCAAAGATAGGTTGGTAGACTACTTCTCGAATGGTTATTCAAATCATAACAACATATGCCTAACCTGTCTTATATCAATGTATGGAAGCGGAGGATATAATATTAGAAATATCCAACGAACCTGCTGGGAAATAGCTGGAAAGACTTGTGACGTCGCCTGACTTTCCTCGTGTCTAAAGGGATCGGTAAGTAGGGCAAGAATGATGATCACGTTCTCGCGAATACCGTCAGCATGTTCACGAGCACGTTGAAGCAGAGCAGGATATGTGCTCAACGCCAAACTTGGACAGGTCACTGAAATAATTAGAAGAAGCCACTATTGTAGTGTCTATGGACATGCCTTACTACCATAAAGGAAGTAATTTAATTTATTACGCCATTCGAGGAATTATGTATTAAATTAACAAGTACTTTATACATATTAATTATTACTAGTGGTTAATATTCCAACCTATAGTAATATTCCATTCATGAGAAATTAAAGCTCCTTACAAGTAAAAAGTAGTTATGGCAAAAGGCCCTAGAACTTTATCCTGAATAGCCTTAATGCGAGGCTTCTTTCCATTTTCAATCTCTGAAAAAATCTGGGCAGAATTAACCATACTCAGTTATGTGATTTATGTAAGTACCACTGTTCAATCTTATGCACCGCTAGTTTCTGATGTATTTTCACTCGCTAAATTAGAAGTAGGTTTCGAAATATGGAAATATATTCGAATAAAAAAGTGGCATTTACTTCAACCTATAATCCAATCTAACTGAACGCTTCCATACACTCTAGAGCCAAGATCATAAGGATAAATCGTGACTTTATCTCAGGGGAAATGTTCCCTTCCTCGAATAAAAAGATCGATATCAGTAAACCAGGGAAATTTTAAGGAGAGAAGATAATCAGAAAATCAAGATGGAGGCTAACTTTACAGAGACGCTTCTATAATGAGTTCGCTTTCAACAAGTTCTAGTGAACTCTACTATATAAACATTGTCTCAGTATTAGCTAGCTTCCCTTGAACATTGAAACAAATACATCATCTACTAGCCAGTGGAATAAAACAAACAGAAAAAATTGTATTAAACATTGAGAAATGTGCAAAAGAGTATGAAGTAAGTGAAATTGAAAGTGAAATAAGATATCAAATAGTGAACAGCCCTTCGAATACCCTGATGTCACTCTATCCGACGCCCTCCCTATTCACTTCCCAATGGGGCTGTTTCATAGTTTCCATTTAAGGCAGCCGCTTAAAAGAATGCACCTTAACACAGAGTATCAAATCAATTACCCAATTAGCCAGTGGCTTTAATTCAAAGTAATCGAAACTATCTATGGAGAGAGTCTAGCCGGGCATTAGCTTATACCGACTAAACGCTCTACCCACTAATTAAAACCTTGTGCGATTGCAGATGAAAAATATCATCTGGTATCAGAAAAATTTGACCTGGATCCTGAAATATGAGAACATGGAGATATGAGACAATTAAAATCTTCACAATGAACCCGAAATTCCGAGATATCATTACTTTCAAGAAAGACATTCTTATATTTTGCGTTCGTTGCTATTTGACAGCCGCAATATTTAAAGCTGTGAATGTTGATGTCCCAAGCGTATTCGCAATACGGCCATTAACTGATCATTTTCTGTTAATCAAATGGACTTATTAATAGTCAGAAGTTATCGGCTAAAGATCAATCAAAATCTACCCTTAGATGTCCTTCCAATGGAAGGGAACTGCAGAAGCACATCAATGGAAGCAGTGCAGTCGGAAATAGCTGCTGAGAGAAATTGTGATATCACCGCATTTGGCCATTTTCGGAGGCATTCAAGGAAGTAACGAATACACTAGATTGGTTAAATAAAAGCATGAGCACTGTTAGTAATTCATAAATAGACTTATTAGGGGCCCGTGTTTAAACTGATCCAACTCACGATAATAGTTTGCTCTCCGCGAATAAAGTCAGCGTCTTGGGTCAAACACAAGAGAGAAGGCACTAACTGTAGTAACTTCAAGCCCACTCCGACGTATGTGGCTTGACTAGATGGGAATTTTTAAATGTTACCCAAATGAGTTTTAAGTGAAAAAAAGAAGTATAAGAGAATGTAGACTTACGCTGCAACGGGAGGTTCCTGTGTATGGGCTATTTCACTAACAAAGTAAGCATTCACCGTAAAGACAATTCGTAGTAGGGGGTTCTGTGACCACGATTGCTGAAAGAGAAAGGTGCCATAGACTAAATTAATCAATGATAATACATTCCATGGTTATAACAATTTTTTCTTAATTTTTTTAATGTGAATGAGCTAACTGTAGGGAGGTAAGGAAATGCTCAATGATCTCCAATTGGAAACACTAATAAATCTCCCAACCTACTTTTTCCATGTTCAAGTACCTAAAATATATACTGCATAGTGATCAATGACAACATCGACTACGTCAGAAGTCAAGAAATAGAGGTCAAGTGTGCGCACTCAGTGGCGTGGGTGTCTAATCATGACGAATAGCGTGGATCAACAATATTTGCAGAAAGTGGATTTATCTTTATAGAAATTGTAGGATAGTACCTCTCTGACCAATTCAAGAGACCTCAACACCTTATTGGCGAAATTAGAAAGTTGCTGGCTAAGAACCTAAACTATACCGACTTACCGCTTAGTACTTGTAGAAATAGGCTCGATACGAAACCCAATTTCGCAGGCACACTATAAAAGTCATTCAGAAGGGTTTATGAAACACTCGTTGGCGAAATTCAAAACGAACCCTCCATATAATTTGAATTCATTAGATATGGTTCTCTTTAACTATCTCTCTTCTCAGATGCTTCCCCTTTCGCCAAAGCTCGGATTATACACTCTCACACTGCACCCAATTCTCCAATATTGGAGCAACCAGTCATTCCCTTGCGATTACTTTCACATGCCAACCATTCATACACTTAATTATTTTATTTTTAATGCGTGAAATTTAAAACTAAAAATCTGAGTTCAATTTTCTCAGAGGTAGCTGCACAAGATAATTAATCAAATAGTAAATTCAACTTACCGAAAGAAACGCCTCCTTTTTGAGAAGTTCCGCCAGTAATTGGATAAAGAATGTAGGGACTCTAGTTTGATCGTAGAAATCGGCAAGAACATCAACATTGCTAAAGAGGAAATAGAGACGAGAACTAGGCGTAACGTAATACTAACGCACGTATCTATTTCCCCTAAAACATAAATCTGCATCACCATTGATCTGACGTCACGTTATCAATTTATACATCGGTTACCTGCTGCGATTAAGGCAACTCAGACGCAATAAGAAGTGAGAAGACTTTTATTGCAATAAAATGTTTAATTTGCCACTTTTAATGGCCCTTTGTCATGAGTATTCAGTTTGTGTATGATTTTGACAAGACTAGTGATTATCCAGTGATATAGAATAGAGTAGATTCTATGCTATGATACAAACATACAGAAACAGTAATGGGAATACGTCCACAATCTATTTGCGATTTGTGCTCAGGGCATCGAGCATTTTGTCCCCCACCCCCGTCCCACCTCATGAGTCAGGATTAATAATACCAATATGCGAGGCTGATTTTCTAAGCCATGGCGACACTTTGGCATTGGTATGGTCAAACAAACGCATACGAGAAGCGCCCACGGAGCTACGCCTAATGTTATGTCGGAAGATGACTAAGCACTTATCTATTGTGTAATATACGAGGGTGAATCAAAAAAATTCTCAGAGAAATATCATAAATATAAATAGAACAAGTTCAAACGTGTCTTTAGAGCTTTCTTGGTAACATGCAACTGTCCGATTATTCTATATAAGGTCAAGATCAAGACGGGTTGCATTCCAAAATAGCTAGCAATTTTCAACCCCTTAAATGGCAAATTTTGAGATCACAGCTAACATAAATCTTTTAACTAGACTAAATTGGAAACCCGTTCAGATCATAGAAGCTTTACAACAGGTTTATGGAGACTCTGAGCAATGTAGAGCAGTCATTTATGATTGGATTAAATGCCTTAAAGAGGAAGAGTGTAACTTGATGACGGCCCACAAGAAGGGAGGGAGACCCACCACAGAAAGAAATCAAGAAAACATCCTTCTTGTGCAGAACCTAGTGGAACAAGATAGAGGAGTTACCATTGAGGAAATTCCCAATGAAGTAGGAATCAATCGCACACGGATCAGCATTTTCAATTCTCACTGAAAATCTTGGTTTGAGCAAGTTCTCGGCATGGTAGGTTCCAAAAGCGTTGCAAGAACAACAACTGACCCAAAGAACTGAACTTTCTTAGCAACTTTGGCAAGAATGGAAGCAAATGAGGATAATATTTTAATTTGCTCCAAAAAACTAAATTCAATCAAAACAGTCGAGTCCGAAGGGGACATCAGAGCCTGTCAAGTTCAAAGCTGAAAGGTCCGTCAAGAAAGTCATGGCTACTATTTTTGGGATTCAAAGGGAGTGATACGATAGACTTTCTAGAAGTACAGAAAACGGTCATATGAAAGTATTATGAAGGCGTTTTGAAGAAGTTAAAGACATCCCTCACCAAAAAAACGACCCAGGAAACTGCAGTCAAATTTTGTTTCAGCATGACAATGCCTCTGCACATTTTTCAAAAGCTGTCAGGGCCCTGTTGATCGAATTTAGCTGAGAAGCTCTACCACATCCTCCTTATGGTCCAGACCAAGCTCCATCAAGTTTTTTTGTTTCCAAAACTGAAAGAGCACCATAAAGGCATCCGATTTATGTTTTCAGAAAAAAGCGAAAAAGAATGTAATTTCATGGCGCCAGAACAAGTTTCTACCATGAGGACAGCAGTGGAGACTATGGAGAAAAATGAATGCAATCACTTTTTAAATAAATAAATTATGGACTCGCTCTTTTACCAGAATACTTAACTTGCTAGATCGCTCTAATCCTTTTTAGGTAGACAGATCGGAGAAATTCCAACCTAATTCGCTTAAAATGGAATGTTTAAAACGAGGATCAAATTATTATCTATATATAGAAGTTCAACTTGAATCCACACAGCTTACGGAGCTCTTCTAACTTTAAACTTTTGCTATCTCACTTTACTATGCAGGAACCGTAAACCGGAAAATATCATGTAAGAGCATTTTAACACTGAAGTATGGGAGGGTATTTTGAACCACAAAAATCCTCAATGGTCAGAATAAGAAGATCCTTGACAATGTGAAAAAATACAACTTCTAGCGCCATAAAGATATGAGACAGTGGAAGAGATTTATAATGCTTTACACTTTAGGTATCAAACAAAGTTTCGTGTTGGTGTCTAAATCTGAACCCGCTATCGCAAACATCTCTGTTCTCGGGTATCTTCAGAATCCCAAACGGATTCAACGGCGATCTGCCTGTAGAAGCCACAAATACCGCAATCATCGACTCGATTGATACTTCACATGCGAGCACACGTTATTTACTAACTCTGACGATTTTAAAATATAAAAAACTGTATTCGGTTTCTCAACAAACAGTCTATTTTTCAATTCTTCACAAAATGTTCGAGAAACTAACGGCAGATATGAAGGTACTCTGCAAAAAATCGAAGCAAATATACACTCTGACATTTCTAACACAACTATCGCCATCTAATTCCTTTTAACCCAATACCTCGCTTGTTAAAATAAAACTTAGCCTCCAAAATAGCCACAAATCCGGGAACTCAGTAAAAACGTCAAAAAGGCCTTGAAGGTAGGCTTTACTTCAAAATTATATATAGCACATGCCAAGTGTGCTAATTTCGTGCGATAAAAAAAAATCAATATTTCAATTTGTCGTGGACAAAAAGATGGTCAAAATACCGGTAAATGAGCACTGAGCATTGTACACGAGTATTTACTGAATACGAGGGGACAAATAATGACATTTGAATTTTGGACTACCCAATAAGTGAATCTCGTACAAGCAAGATCTAAAAATCAAATGAAGCAAGGTCCCTGAAACCCTGACGTTGCGTTCCGTACCTTCTTGATAACTCTCGCATTTATTGATTGTCAAGTTCTCTGTTATTCGATGTCAGTTCCTTCCCAAAACAAATAATTATTTTTCTTTGTATTGCTATAGGTAATAATTTTTTAGATAAGCGTCAAAATCAAGTATTAGAAACTCCTGCCTTGGTATAAATAATAGAGACTAGTTGGGAAGCAGTCAATCTGCCTATTTGCGAATTCAAAATTACCATTCGATGGTGATGACATTAGATAGAACAGAAATTATAGCCTCAATATGCCTAGCAGCCTGCGTGGGAGTTGGAGTATTAGAAGCAGAAGGGGGAATTTCACCGGCAAGAAGATGAGCCCACCAAGTGGCCTCACCCAGACAAGCTCGTGTAGCCGCTACAAAACAAGTGTCTCGTAAGAGCAGCAGATCCCATACAGCACCGGTACTCAAAGCGGAAACACTCTCTGCGCTCACTAGACGCGCCGAGGATACTAGAGCCTGAATCTCTGACGCCACTGCCCGACCGCCACCTTCACGAACACGACCCAGGGTCTCCCAAACGTGCACATCCCAACGAGTGATGCAGCCAAGCCAGGTTATCATGGATTCCGTCATTTCGATAGCCTGTGTGTGTGATTGGGGCACCATCTAGGGAACAAGGATGAGTATAGTAATATTTCCATTTAGTGTAAGCATGAAAGAAGGCCAACAAAGCAAAGCTCGAAGCTACAAAGGTAGGTTTAGTTAGTGAATGAGAAATTTCTGCAGGTTATTCGTAAGTCATAAATCATTCCTATCAAGACACAGGGGCACATCACTCACGAGAGCTTGATAATTAAATGGACTAAAATTGTTACAATTCCACATTAGCGTTCACAAGACTCCTACATCAGCTACTGTTGATCCACCTTGGATATGATATAGGTACCAAGGCATGTTAAAACAGCCACAAAACACTAAGAAGCCTGAAACCTTGAACGGACTCCCCATACTTACATTTGCACATCCATCCCTTACCAGTTGTTAATACACACTCAGCCACAAAGATAACAACTAGGAGACTTACTACTTTATAGGAATCTCGGTCTTCTACCATCTGGGTTTGGGGGAATGACTAACTTATACGACACGATTCTCTTCCCCTGTATATTGTATTTTAAAAAAAAATATTAACAAATATCAAAGGAATATCATTTTAATCACATAAATTAAATAATAAAAAGGTCCTGATAAATTGCAAAGAATGGAGAAATATTAGACATGAATAATGGTTTTACAATCAACCATAAAAGCAAACAGATAAGTCAAATCTTTCAACTACTTTAATAAATATGGTTCAAATGATTTTGAATCGCATTAAAGAAGAGATTTTGAAAAGAATTGCATATCTTTTAACAATAAACAGTGAACCAAGTAGGCAATTACCTTATTTATTTATTATTTCATAAATAACAAGTACACTTTTTTGAAAACGTGCTTTCTACATATCTGTTGAGATATAACTTCATGGTGGCAGCAAATAATGATAATAAAACAGTGTACAAAATTCAGTTACATATCTGACGACGAATGGGAGATTTCGAAATCACAGTCGATTTCCGTTATCCATCCTTGTGGTTTATTCAACACACGCTTGTCTACACAACTTACTTTGTTCTGCAATTTTAAACGATTGCTCGTCGTTATTAGTTGGTAGACTCAACAATCTGCTCCTAATTCATTATTTCCTGCAATTTACTAACTGAATGAAATGATGAGCTCCACTTCTGTTACTCCAACAAATTTGTGACAGCTAAAGTCTCCTGATCTCAACCACTATACATGCTATCGGTAAATAGTACTATACGTATACTGAACCGATGGGGAGCTTTACCAGACTAATTTTCCAAATACTAAATGCAACTGTTAATTTTAACAATCACAATTTCAAATAAGGGAAAGATACACTAAAGTCAGTACTATAACTGTTATAACCACGATCTAAGTCTAACCAAATGAGAATAACGCTTAAACATGGAAAGTGATCACGAAACAACAGTAGTTAACTCACAGCAGCTAATGGCTTATTCCCTTTCAGTGGATTCGGAGTTAGAGCAGCAGCTTTAAATGCATGAGCTATATTCGGGGGCGAAGAAAAGGGTAATTCCGCACAATCGGGAACTGCATCTTTTGAAAGGGTTCGCAGAATTCGACTGCTTTTTGGCCTGGCTTTCATTTGAGTTTGTCTCTCTTTCTCTAAGGACTGACTAGCTGTCAACGGCTGAGTGAACGGACTTCGTAGTTTCTTAATTGTTGGTGACACTACAAACGAACAACAAGGCGTCAATAAAAAATGCAAAAGCAATTCAGTGAAGAGGATCCTCCATACCATGGACGAGATCTGCAACAAATGGGTGGGATAGAAGTTCAGGCCATTGTAAACGTCTTCTGGCGTCTTTTTCAAGCAGCCCAGCAAGGAAACTCTTGAACATGGGAGACATTTTTTCCGACCACTTCACTTTGTCATTGGTAATCATTTTTACCAACTTAATTATACTATTTGTGTAGAAAGGAGGAGTACCGATAGAAAGCTCATATATAATGCAACCCAAAGCCCAGAGATCGGCTGTGTGATCGTAAGGTCTCTCTTCAACAATTTCCGGGGCCATGTAAAGAGGAGTACCCTTGATTGAAGTGAGAACTAGGGTGTTAAAACTCATTGCTCGAGCAAAACCAAAGTCACAAAGCTTGACAACCCCTCCGTGTCCTAGAAGAATATTCTGGGGTTTCATATCACGATGAAGAATTCGGTTGGCATGCAAGTAGTACAGCGCTGACACAAGCTGAGCAGCTATAGACTGAATCTTGAAAAAAATGAGACGATATTAGAGCTGAAAATAACAAGGAACAAACCACATCCTCGGGTAAGCACCTATCGTCCTCGAGAATCTGAAAAAGATCACCCTCGGCATATTCAGTAACTGCGACCATTTCTTTCGGAGTTTCAAATGCATCCACTATACCAATGATGTTGGGGTGATTTAAGGACTTCATTATTTCAATTTCTTTCTTTAGGTTCTGGAAGGCGCGGTCACTTTTGTCGGATTTGGGAATGAATTTTAAGGCCACTGTCTGGAAAAATGATAGTCAGTGGAAGATACTTACTCGACCAGTGTAGCGCTTACGACCACGATAGACCCGACCGAACGAACCTTCACCGATACATTCAAGTACGTGATATTTGTCCATCACAATATTTTATGTTGATTTTTTATTAGGCTCTATTGGTTAGATCAATGCCATCGCTTTCTACATCAATTGATCAAAATCATGAATACAAAATATAGAACAAAAAAATTAATATTCAGTTTGTAAATTAAAAATGTTGTAAAACCGATTAAGAACCCCAAGCACTGCTAAGCTTACCACATGCTTAAAAAGAAATTAAAACTATCTGCCTTAAATCTTATCAGATTAACGACACAGAAATAAAAAATATTATTGCATACTTTTACTACCGCTTTTGTACAAAGCTCTAAGCTTATTGGGTGACTAGAACCAACCCAATTGTTCTAAGGTATTCGGCTTATTAAAGTACGACTCCAAACAAATACATTCGCTTAGGGATTAAAGAAAAGCAACAAACATAGATTTATGTAAATTATTTATTGTTCTCTATATTTGTATTAAGTTTAAAGTGATATTCTTCTAAAGTTGTCAAAAATATTTTCAGCCGATTGGGCTCAATTATTGTTAGAGTTCCTAATAATGATAAGTGATTTGATGGCCTTTTATTTCTCACCGTACAATGTGTGGTAAAAGTCAAGTATTTCTAATGTACTTGTGATGAACGTACCTTAAATTTCGAACAATATTATTTAATGTTCATCGGTTTAGAATAATTTATAAATAATATCATTTTCCTTGAAATATATGAATCCACAGAATATCATAACGTTGCTAAAATACCTGACTCACAAAATATTACATTTATCTAAAAAATATTTTCGACATTTATGTGTGATTGTACTTAATTTTCTGATTTACAGCAATAGTTAAACCTGATCCCTTTCTCCATCGATAAAAGGAGAACAAATAAAAATGTGAATTCGTTTTAACTAAATAAACAACGAAGTAGGTTAAATTTAATTTCAAAATGTTTCAGCAAATATTCTATCAGATGTCATTTACCTTACGATTACGTTGAAGCTAACGGGAAATTGTCTTTCGCACTGATGGGAGTTTCTATCCACAATTGTTTGAATGAATTGACTAGTCAGTACAATGGGATAGAATTTCAACTATCTTTTATACAAACGGTCTTACCTAAAGAAAAGGTCAATGTTCCTGTGATGGAGATAGCTTCAAGCGTTGATTAGGGTTAATCCAATTCGGACCACTACATACCCTGTACAGCTGCGGTGTCAGGTTTGATATTTATGTTCATCGGCTAAAATAGGGTAGGAAGAATGGTCAAGTGACTTATAATACGAGCGACAGAGGAAGATTTCAACATTAGAGGGATCCCAGAATGCGGTTCAGTTGCTGTGAGCAAGTGCTAGGAAGATTGTACTTCTCTAAATTAAATGGTCTAACTAAGCACTTGACAAAAAGCTAAACAATTTTAATAAAACGAAAAGCAACGGATTTTTTTATAGCCGACTATTATATGATGCATGTTTATCACCTACCCAAACCAGAGTTTGCTGAACGCAATTAGATTTGCTTTAATCATTCCGATATAACTGTGCCTTCTACATCATATATACTACTCATGCAGTCATGTCAATCAAATACTGAACTTGCTTAACTGAGTAAAACAAATAGAGAAGAATGAAGAAAGTGCACATATTTTAATCCAAAAGGGAGAAATATGTTTAAAAAATTATAACTCAAGCTACAACTAACAAACTACTTACTGATTTTAATAATAATATAAGTTAAGGTAGTTAAATATGGAAGTGCGTTGTATTTTCAAAATAATTTGCAAATTTGTAATTGTGATTAAAGGAGATAAGGGAGATGCATGAATATATACGAGTTCAGTGTTGATAGTTCTTGTTTATTAGTAATACTGATACAGAACATTCTTCCAAGTTATCAAATTTTACTACACTGTATACTTTCGCCAATATGCTGATTGACGTAAACGCTTTACATGTGTAGGCAGAAACTTCAGAAGGATGTCCAGGTCGGAATCGGATTGTGTACGTCTAATCAACATAGACTTACGAGCCTAAAATTCAATTTTTAAATTCACTTGGCGGTACGGTTTTTCAACAAATAATCTGATAATAGAAATTACACAAACTAAATTAATAGCGTATCTTTATGGCCATTACGAATTTAAAGTGCAAAACTGGTGGTAGGTGGCTGCTTTCAAATTGATCGATGCCACTTTTCACACATATAAGCATATTTATGAACCCAATAATAAATGGAATGTAAAATATCTATATAAAGGAGGTCTAAATATTCCGAGTGGAACTGCTTAAACGCTAAATAGTTAACATTATAAAGCCAAGAGTACTACGCATTGTAAAAACGAAGAGAAACTAGAGAAGGAAGTAAATGTTAACTCTAAATATATGTGAAAGCAAGCACCCGCACGATTATTGTTTATTTGAAGAAAGGGAAATTGTAACTGACATTTGGTATAAATCAGTCGAAATAAACAACAGCTATAGTTTAAGATAATAGATTGCTCAAAGATGACCGTTTGAGACTTAACTAACATTTATAATCTGTCCATTCCCGTGAATAACTTGGACGACAGCAAAGCTTGAGATTGGCCTAATATATCAAATTCACCCCTGGATACATTAATAGATTACGCCATACAGGTAGCGTTTGTCCACCTCAACCGCACAAGCAGTAATCAGAAATCCTGAGGAGATAACTAAACTTATAACTCGTTTTACTCCAACGTTGTTGCTCTGACTCCCTTAAAAAACTCATCGAGCCTAAAAGGGCTTCGTATTGAATATTTTTTGCTTTTCCTTTATTAATTAAAACTCTTCTCTCACGCTCTCATTGCTACTCACTCGGTTTCATACTGTATTCAATCTCCTAGGATATTTTTTTTCATTTTTAAATTTGACCTGGTGTAAACGAATGTAAACAGAAAGTACTTATACTCTCTATGAAATATGTAACGCAAAATAAACAAAATAAATCTCGTCATTGGCCGCAACTACAATTCCGCATTTTATAAATGTAAATTTCATTACTTTGATAAATGTGGTGGCAACTCTGAATGGCGACTTAAAAATCCATATTTGTGTCATAAAAAATTTTAGTAGATATAATAGAGATTTAAGATGCATTTGTAGAGCCTCGCCAAGCAAATATCCGTACCCCTCGATTATATTAAAATTATTGCATGATTTTCACTTTATTTCATTTTTTACCTTGGTCTTTTTTCATATAACTGTCGGTTAGCTAAATTTTAATAATTTACAGTTAAAATCTAGATTTTATTATTTTGTTGTTTATTTCCTAATAGCGTTTTGCCATGTCACTTCAGCAATAAGCTCACCGACCTTGACTATGCGTCTAAACTGCTTGTTGATTTTGATATTAACTGTCAAAATATCTCATACGATATTATCTCACAGAATAAGACTTAGTAAACAGTTTAAATCACCTCCAAATTATGAAAAGAAATTATTTACGGAATTTGTAAGGGCTTAATTTACATCATAACGTTTTAGCTTGACCATTTTTCCTTTGGTCCTTCACACAAATTCAATATTACCTACTTAATATCTACAGAGAAATGGAGACCTGGTGGGCCAATACTATTTTACACTGGGAATGAAGGATCGATCGAGCACTTTGCCAGAAATACCGTAATTGTCATTTTCATTGTGTGCTTATTATACAGGAGTTCATGTTTGAATTGGCAGAAAACTTGACCGGTGCTGTGATATTTGCTGAACACCGCTATTATGGCACGTCTCTGCCTTTTGGCAATCAATCATTCACTGTAGGTTTAATATAAACTCATATACTTTGGTCTTCTATATTTGTCTTAGGATAGGAAACACTTTGGTTACCTTATTGCTGAGCAAGCACTGGCCGACTATGCGAAACTTCTCACTGATTTCAAGTGTGCAAATCGAAAATTTGTAAATTCTCCCATAATATCTTTTGGCGGTTCTTATGGTGGCATGTTGACTGCTTGGTTTAGACAATCTTATCCTAATGTTGTTGCTGGGTGCGTAACATCATCAAGTGGTTATGAAACGAACTTATTTGACTTCTAATTAATATCCTTCTTAATTTAGGGGTTTAGCAGCTTCAGCGCCAGTGTGGTTGTTTCCTGGCATGTGTGACTGTCGAGGGTTTTATCAAGTTACAACTAGGGCTTATAAAAAAGGTGGTGGTTCACAATGCACATCAGGAATTCGCCAAATCTGGTCTCTAATTGATGAAATTGTTAAGATGCGTAAGTTCCCTATCGTGAGTTCCACTCTACTTTGCTCTATTATAGCGGATGGATTGGGTGATCTCTCAAGGGCATTCAACACCTGCGAACCGTTTCCAAATGGAAATTTCGTTTTAGATTTTGTAGAAGACTATTTAGTCACTCTTGCTATGGCAAATTATCCCTACAGCACATCCTTTCTTGGAGAACTTCCAGCGTGGCCTGTGAAGGTATATCTTATGACTCCACATTCCTTAGCGTTTTATGATTTTTTAAAGCACTTAGTAACTTTCGCTTATTCTGCTTGTTATAGGAGTTTTGTAAAGCCATGGTCAATTGTCCAACTCAAGGAGAACTTCCAGCGCAGGTTGAAAAGTTTGCTTGTGCCTTCTTTTCTCTCTATAATTACAAACAAGAGGACAAATGTCTTTCTTTTGACTCTGGTTCCGAGAATCTGGACGCTAGGGGCTGGGAATTGCAGGTAGGTGTATTTGCTCTTAGTTGTTTACTAACCAGTGTAAATGTCTTTTTTAGACCTGTATGGAAATGACCAATCCCATATGCTCTGATGGGAAAACCGACATGTTCAGACGAAGAGAATGGGATCCGATTGAATTCTCGAATAGTTGTCAAGACATATTCGGTATTCGACCTCGTATGGATTGGGCTGGATTGCAATGGTGGGCCAAGGACATTATCACTGATACCAGGCTTATATTTAGGTTAGTATATAAGATGATTGTATTAGTCTAAGAAGTATTTGCGATTATTAAGTAGGCCAGGTGTCTTTGTACTTTGTAGGAGAGAAAATTAAGTCAGATTTCACGAGTTAGATACTCGTTAGTGCGCATTCATTGAATGACCTGATTAGTTAATTAGTGAAAGAAAGCAATTTCTTTAAATTTTAATATCTCCAGAGAATACCTGCTTCATCCGCTGTCCTGATATAGAAGACTAAATGAACGAGTAAAATTTTAAGCATGGGTGTTAGGTAGTGTGGAAACATTGATAAACAACTTACAGGCAGAGATATTCGTAATACACAGGATGACAAATGGGTTAAACGTATTAATGTTGGCAACATGGTCACGACAATCGCGGAGTATTGAATCATGCCGAATTAGCGTCTGATTTGATTATTGGGCTATTCATCAGAAATAGTTTATGTCTACGAATGACCCAAGTAGGCACAAAATTTGTTTACAATTGAAGGTTAATCTTGTGTTTATCTTATCTTTATTTAGTAACGGTGACTTGGATCCTTGGTCAGCATTCGGAGTTTTGAATGAGACATCTGCGCCTGGTGCCACAATAATCCGTATTGGACGTGGAGCTCACCATCTGGATTTGCGTGGAAGTCATCCGAACGACACTGTGGAGGTACGATCTGCTCGGAGCCTAATCCGAGAAAAAATTGTCGACTGGATTGATGAATGGCATCGCGAATCACATCCTCTCTATTGTCTCGAATTTTAAAGTAGTTCTTTGTGTTCAAAATCCTCTTTGTCTAATGGGATGTAATGTACTTGGGGTCATTTTTCACTAAAAAAATTTTCTAATGTTGATTTATTTTATGAAGATGACTAGATATGCAACCTATTTCCCTACGGTTTGCCACATTTTGTCGACTCTCGATTGTCCTTCCTATTTCTGACTTGTTATGTGAAATGCACTTCAAAATGGAAATATGTTTGCTTGTTTATGCTCTTCGGAGAGAAAGGTCAATATTATAAAGCCTAAATGATGCCAAATGTAGGGATTAGGACATCGAAAGGATAATCACTGAGTTTCGCAGGCCTCTCAGATTATCATATTAAAAATTCAGTCTTACTTGTATTCTTAAAACATAGTATTAGTGCTCTAAATTATTTTAATTATCATTTCGTTCATTTTAAAACCATTATAGCATTTAAAGCTCTCAAATCCTTTTAGCAACATCGTTTTCAAACTTAGTTTTGCCAGAGGGCGGCTTCATGGGGTCTGTTAGGTGAGAAATCCGATTTCTGCTTCTTCTTTATTAGCCGGGTTTAACCGGTCATGTCGCATACCAGGTTTTAATCTTTGACCTCCCAGACAGATATGGCAAACACTGATTGTCCATATTTAAACATTACTACTTTTGACCCTGAACTTATTTTCGTTCACAGTATGACTACCCATGCATACAAACGCCCAGGTGTAAAGTTTAGGCATGTCTATTTATTAGGCTGAATTAAGTGAAATTATTTCATGACAAAATCCTACTACGAGCTACTTTAACCTTAGATTTTCATAGCTCAATTAAAAGGCCTTAAACCTAAACTAGGTAAACCTTGTTTGGCTCCACTCCCGTCAATTGTTATCGTTCCTATGCAAAAGTTGTAGTGGGCGCACATTGACTCACATCCGAGAGTCCTAATTGTCCCAATGATAAATATCAAGCAGAGATTCTGAAATCTGCCAGCTCATATATCGTGTCCAAACATAGCTCCCCTAAGCACAATTCTCCATTCCACGGCCCTAATTAACCCTTGGTCTCACAATTTGTAAAAAAAAGTTGTATCCGGTTAGGCCTCAGGAAGATGGTTCAACTTTTATGGGGATTACCACCTCAAACATGGTCTAATCCATAAGCTAACCTTTTTGATGAAATTGAGGGCACCTTAAGCCCCGCTCAAATGTCTTCTTTTTCTTTTCTTTTCCTTACACTGCCTAATAGACACAATGGAGTATAAATAAGTAGTGAAACACAAAAAAAGTACGTTAGATAGTGGTACAATATTTTTTCACGAAGCTTTTTACACTAAAACACCAAGCTACAATACAAAATTTCAGACCGACAGAGAGTAGAGGGGGTCAAAGAAAAGATACGATTTTCATATTTTAACAAGTGAGTAAATATTTGAATTCAAGGGGACAAATGCTACACATGATAAATTCCGTCAGTCATATACATTGATTTCACAGGAGTATCTTTTCACATCTGAAAGTGAAAAAAAAAGAAAAAAATACGTGTTAATTCCAAAGTTACAATAACAACTTAACGCATCACCTGTTCTCTGATTGATATTACCTCCCTTTTTAAGCAAATTAATTTAATCACCCCAATTCCTCACTTGTTGACACTGCCTGTCTGAGGCTACATATTGACTCGCTGTCGCAAGTACAATCAAACTTTATTCATCGGTCGTCTACTGGTCTATTGGCAACTGGTCATTTGCTTCTGTCTAAATTTCTCTGAACACGTAGTTATTAGACAAATGACTTTTGCGTTACTGCAAATGGTATCAAAACTGCTATGCTTGATCATTTTGAACTCATTCTAAAGAATTCATCTACCATTATTAAGCGAAAAACTATCTTTAGCTTATACAAGTTAAAAGTGAAGAAACCATAAGTAGCCCACCTCTTACTTCCAGACTAATTGGAGCAGGCATATGCATCACGAAGTTGAAAACAATAGCGAATGCGAAAAATATATTCTTGAAAACCGATGTCTTATTGCCTAAAAATGGCAAGTCCCTAGGCTCAACAAAACGTTAACAAATATTTCAAGTCTTGAAGAAAAAGAAGCACCAATCACAAATCAAGATGTAAAAAATTACAAATTCCGTTTTTCCTTCAGCAAATAAACATAATCTATAACCAACTTGCTTATTGACATAATCCTATCAATTGACTTTGCCTTACTGCCAATCCGAAGCCACAAGCCACGATATACCATCTGACGGCTGATTAAAACTAGTGTCCATTTAGGAAAGCATTATCAACCTCCATCTCGAGGGATACAAAGACTGAGTCTGCCTAGTAAAAAATCCTTCTTAATGACTAGACAGGTTAAGCCAGTGCACGGTTAGTATTCGGCTCCCTAGGAGTGCACTGAAGGGCATTGAACCTGTGATCTCTATCTTCCCACAGACATATAATGTCAATATAAAATGTCAATATTGCAAAAGGACAACAGACCATCCCCGTGGAGGAAGGAGGTGGCGGATGATTTAATTGTTGATTTTGTTGATGGAGGGGGGAGTTAAAATTGATCAATTGGCCTTGAACTTGAACACCACCGCCACTTGCATTATTCGCAATCAGAGTGGGGTTTGTAGTTAGGGCTGCAGTTGCTGAAGCAACGACATGCGCGTCATTAGCTGCCACTCGGGCGGCATTTAAGCCTGTCGTCTCATCCCCTGCCATTGTGATCGTTCTAGTGTCCGAAACACCTTCAGACGGGAGGCGCAGAGCTGTCATGGGAAGTGTTTCAGAAGCAGGCATCGGAGCAGCCACAGAGGCTTGATGAGATTGAACCTGATGATTAGCATACAGTAATGGCCCTGCAATAGGCTGTTGAACTCCTGATGGGGGTTGTGTACCTGACTCAGAAGGAATGTAATACATTACAGAGGATTGAGGAGCTTGCTGTTGCGGTTGATTACTTTGATCCGCAGCGCCCGAAACAAACACCAAACAAGATCGTGGAGTAGTTGACGTCGGGGGAGATGGTTGAGGATGTTGAGAGGAGGGGGGATTAGGAGGTCGCATATAGACGGTGTTGGAAGAAGGTGGTGACTGAAGAGGCGCTACAGGCAATTCACTTCTAGGGTCTACATTACGTACAGGGGCCGGAGTAACATTGCCATTGGGATTGGGATTGGTGTTTTCAACATTATTTCTACTACTACTGTTCATATTCGCATTAATTGCAGCCGTCAATTCAGCAAATTGGATGCTAACCAACTGGATTTGGTAAGACTCAAAGTCTAACTCTTGACGCAGTACCCCGCTCAGTATGAATTCTTCATGATGTACAGCTGAAAATATAAATGGGCATTAAGGTCGAATGCATACTGAGCATAATAAAAGTAGTAATATATAAGGGGATCTCACCTCGATTTCCAGTTTTGGTCCTCATTAGATAGGCAGCAACGTTCGCGTCCTCTTCATGACAGATAATGACTTGTTTAGGAATGGTAAGAAGGGCCATCTTTTGAGTGGGTCTCCTTTCACGAATACGACCCCCGCATAAGCGCACAAGCTCTTCACAGACAGCACGATGGTGAGCCATTGGGGAGAACCAAAATTCTAACTCCGCGAAAAGACCTGGTTTGCTTAAGAGACGTCTCTCTCGAGCCCGTGCGTATGATGTAGCCATTTGGATGCCCAAATTCTGTTCACCCTCTGGGTCTTCCAATAACCACTCAGTCTCCGCTTTAAATAAGAATAAAAACGATTAGTTAGTATTTACTACTTACAATTGATATCAGCTATTAGAACCTTAACCTAGCTGCTTTCTCAACAATGCTTTACAGCGTCTTAATGAAAACAGTGAAGTAATGTTAGAAATGTTAAGAAAACTGGCTTTATTAGTGTGTGTATAGAACCCATTAACTGCAAGTGGAATTAAACCTGAAATGAAAACTTACACCTCTGTAATATCTGAATGACAATGGATTGAATAACTCGAAATAAAACTCCACGCAAAAAAAGTTAGGAAAGTGAGGAAGACATCTTACCAAGCCAATCCCCGCGAATGAGAGAGGCCTGAATCCACTTGGCAGAAACAATTGGCACACCAAAAGCCATAGCATGATAGGTTTTGAGGGTCCTAGAAAGCTTAAGAGTGACCACATGAGTGGCATCACAGACACTGTCAACAAAACGGTGAGGGGCAATGCCCTCCTTGGGCATTTGTTCAATCAGCTGCACAATAACTTCATGCTCTTTGGCAGACAAGTCGGTAAAGACTATCCGCACCTCGAGGTCAAGTGTGACCTCGGATTTAACTTCAGTTTGAGCAGGAGGATTTATGGATTGTGGCGTCGGCAATTGTGTGAGTGGTTGAACCTGTTCCTCGGATTTAATTGGTGCATGATCAGCACTTATAGGTTGCGAAGGCTGAGAAGGGAGTAATTGGTTAGCAGAGGATGGGCGCTCAGTGGAGTTGATCTCAATGGGTGAAACGACAGGGAAAGTGGGGACAGATTTGGGATGAGTGATCTCAAATGCCTGACGTTTTGCTGATGGGGAGTGTGATGGAGGACTAAGTGGGCGTTTTAAGAAGTTAGTTAGAGGAGTATCAACAGAATTGCTTCCAACCGATGTTGGTTGTTGACCAGACTGAATTGGTTGGGTTGATGCTGCTTGAGTTGGTGTGAGTAGAGTAGGCATTCCAGTGACTGGAAAAACAGTGGAAGTGGGTGGTGAGGAGATCGGAAGTGATTGGCAATTAAGGGACGATGTGGCGATTTGTTGCCCTTGGGAATTAGTTTGGACCAGATAGAGCTGTTGTTGTTGGGCAGCCAAAGCAGCAGCGGCGGCGGCAGCTTCAGCAGCTAATTTAGCTCGATGAGCCGTCACTTTATTCGCTTCCTCGCGCAGCAACGTTGATCGAAGTTTACCAGTCTTCGCTTTTTCCACTTCTTCCGTTGTGAGGGCCGGTAGAACAAACCTATGCAAAATGGTTAAAAATACGATCAATTTGAGAGTTTATCAGTATAATAGAGTTTCTGTATATTACATGAACAAAAACACGACAGGCGTTAAAGATGACTTAATTCTAATGCATTATTATTAGAAATGTCTAATTATGTGCATTTCAATAATAAGTCTTAAGTTTTTTTTCAAATTCACTTTTAATAAAATCTGCAGTTTTAAGATCTGGTAAACAATATATCCGTTAGAACTAAAAAAATTATCGAAATGATATAACCAACTGTCCAAATTATTCAATTAGGCATTAAAGGTATGAATTAACACAGCAACCCCAAGGGTGGACAAAATAGAAAAAAAAGTAAGAATAGAAAGGTGAAGAAAGACTCATGATTAATAATTTTATTCTCATTTGCAACCCGATCTCCTCCCCTCTACCCTTTGTTGGAAAATAGTTTCCCTTTCTATGCAAACGTACAATAAAAGGATAATGTCAGTTCAATCTGCTTAAATCCTATAAGTAGAAACGAAGTGTTGATTTGAAAATCAACATACCTATTCTCTTTAGCATCTTCATCGTTCTTTCCAGCTTCAAGCTCCTTTTGACATTGAAGAGCAGCCTTCGCTTCTTCTTCTTTCTCCTCCTGGAGCAAAATCTCACGCAATTTCCCCAAGCGCTACAAAGAAACGTGAGAAAATATGTGAACAAAAGAATAGGCGTTTAGAAAAGCTATCGGCGAACAAATTGTACAAATTCAAGAAAGAAACTGACCATAAATGTCAATGTAGCCCTTAGTGGTGTGCGCTTTTTGCAACTATGGGAAATGCAATGCTGTTCACTCACTGAGTCATTGAGCTACGGAGTAATCGGGCGTTAGCCGTTGTCTTAGAGGAATGGTCTATCCCCAATCCTAGGCTATGTAAATTACCCCTCTGCCAACTCACAAACCATACTGCTACCTTCCACTACAACTATGGCAACCACCAGTGCTTAAGACCAATCTGCTTCTGCTGGTCTGTCCTCCTAACATTCCAATTGTTACCAACAAACTTTATCGGTTTCAACTGACATCTCTCTCAATTCTGCCACAACAGTAATGATTAATAGATGGCTGAAGGGGTAACTTGAAGAATAGCTAAGGAGAAATATCGTATTCCTGACTGCTAGTACAACGTTTTAGAGATTAAATCTTTGACTTTATTTGGTGCGGCAAAGTTTCACAATGGAACTTTTATGCTAGAAATATAACACCAACGTTCCACACTGTACAATACTGGCATCAGTCCTTCAACAATGTCCTAAGCAGCCCTTAATCTAGTATAATCCATCTTAATATAGACACATGTATATAAACTGCAACAAAAGACAAGTTCAACGTTTCAAAAACCTTAGTTTCCAAATTAATAGAAAAGGCTTTTGATCCTAGAAAAGACCCAAGTATCACTTATTGTCGCTTGGCATTTATAATACTTAACTTTACAGCATTATCATCCACTGTTGAGCAAGGGTAAGGGAAAGAGCTCATCGAATCTTGGCAAAAGAAAGAGAGAAGGGAGGGGGGGGCATTAGAGAATTAATAATTACAAATCTAAAAATGGTTAACCAACTAGTAGACTCCTTTGCCAGGCAGACAGATGTTACAAAGATTATTGAAAAGGGAATGGTCACGAAAGAATATAACTTCCCCTCCCCCCCCCCCCCCCCCCAATTTTCCACAAGACGGGATAAGTCTTCTAAGATAACAAAAGAGTACCTTGTTATACATACACATCACCTACATTATACTGTTTCAACTCATACCCAACTTTCAATAATAAGAATAATAATAGATTGATTGATATGTAATGTTAAAAATTGAGAAATATCTCTAAATCATCCTGTCCTTAGAAAAAAGTAACTAAATACATTTCTACATATTTTTATGAAATAACCTATGGCAAAGCAGGACTCACCTCCCAAGATGCAGGAGTAACACAAATTCCTTGATTCCAGCCAACTAAAGTACAACACAAAAGGCAAATTAAGTCCATTTCAAATGTTAAACAAGACGCCAACAATGAAACACACTCATCATTTCTTGAACTTCAGCAGTACGAAGCTCCAAGGCAATAGTGACATCCATTTTATCAAAACAGAGGTACTTGTGTGGAACACGTATATCCAAGGTCCTAGCGTCTCCCAAATAGAGATCCTGAAGCCAGCGTAGATTTACACAGCGAACACCCCAATGCCTAGCCATTTTGTACTTCTCACCTTCAGGTCTGAAAAAAACAGCAGATTAGACTATTACCGACCATGCGATTAGATACGAGAGACCATTCATCAAAAGGTGAGTTACTTTTTGCAAACAAGGAAAGTGTTCATCTCATCGAGATAGTCAGTGTAAGTAGCTCCAATCTGTTTGATAATTGCTTCCACCTTCAGCTTCTCGGTGCCCTCGAAACCAGTTATGGAGATTATCTAAAGCGTCAAAACAATGAACTAACACAGATGGTAGAATACAAAGATTGGGAATGACAGCTAACCTGAGCTTTGATGGCTTTGAGAGTGCAGTAGGGAGCAAATGCGGAGGGAAGGTGAATGATTTCAAATGGAGGAACCATTTGACCATTTGCAAGGACGTCGTTCAGCCAATAGATCGTCACCACTCTCTTTCGGTCACGAAGTACCTGTAGTAGATTAATGATACTTACTTATATTAGTATTAACCAGTTTGCTTAAAAAACCTTCTAAGCTCAGTTAACTTGGATAAAGAATGAAACTGATCTGCTGAGAAACTTGCATTCAATCATTCATTCTGTTGACTAAAATTAAAAGTGGAGTCAAATATCAACATGACGTGATGCATATAGATGAGCATCGATAGCGTGATATCTCATGAAAACTGTAAGCCAAAACCATTAGTAAAAGTGTTCATAGTAAAGAACTTGGATAGAGTGAAGATATCTTGAAGGTGCTCTTTCAGGATACTCACAATCTATTACCTCTGCTGATCAGAATTATCCGTTGCGGTTGTTCATCCGCAGCGCTAGATGCACATCGGCGATTCTCAATCTCATGACCTTGACGAACATCCACTTCAACCACCGATCAACAGTGCAAACTTTAGGTAAATACATATCTGCAACCGATCCCTCCCAATTTTAATCAAATGGATTTATTAATAGCTTTAAAGCGTAGCCTTTAACTCATGAAAAAAAAACAGATTTTGAAACAGAATACTGCGCCATGTCTGCAGAATTGAAATTTGCTCATCTTACTTTCGAGGTTAAGCGATTTAAATCCTTAAAAAAAATTTAAGAACTTTTATGTGTATCCCTCAAATACGCTCATCCATTAATTTAAACGACAATTCGATAGTGACAAAACCTAACCTTTATCATTCTTCACCTCGTGTGGCTCGTACGCTTATTTACACTGTTGATGTTAACTCCACTCTGGTCGCATTACTACCCGTCATCATTATACAGTAGCTATTCCTCCACGGCATCCCAGTCTTTCATATTAACTGTTTTGATCAGTCAATTAACTAGGTTTCAAGAACCTTCTCAATGTCCTGTTTCCTATAGGTTCAATAACTTCCAGTTGCCATGATGATTGATTCAAATGTAGACAGAGCACACTACTGTAGACTTTTATTTTAAATAACGATATCTGCTCTTCGAAGAATAAAATTCCAGAGTCCAAAATCACCATAAACAAGGGGTCATTTAGAACGATTTTTGAAGTAGAGCAGTGGTATTTTGTTTAATTTTAAAAGAGAAAAGCTTTCCAGAATTTATTCTATTTGGATGAATGGCTCATAAAACGAAAAACATCAAAACTAATTAGCCAATCAATAAGCACATGAATATACTCAGTAATCCGATGGCAATCATGCAACTTGACTATCAAAACATGAAGTGATTACTTATTAATTAAGTAAACAGTTCAAAATTTGAACCCGAAAATCAAATAAAGTAGGATACTTATGATTACCTCGAATTGATTGCCAACTTCTTTAAAGTCTCTCTCCATCCCTCCCCCCCCCCCCCCCCACTCCCTATTATGTGACTTCAAATCCGTGCGCTCTCAAACGAAAAAATGAAGGGTTCTAATAAAATGCGATCTATTGTAGCTTCGCTTAGATCATAAACACCTATTACGAGCTAAAAAGGAATCTAAATGTCTTACCCCCCACCACCACCCCAAAAAAGGCATCTCCTTAGAAATACATAAATGAATGATTCAAAGTTGACGACTCGAAGAGTAGCACGCATAAACTTACTGTATAATCATAATTAAAATTCACTTAGCTGAACACAGCTTACGGCAATCTAATAATTGCCTCAAAACTGAAGGTTATTGATTATCAAACAATATTATTACGCTTTCTCAACCATTGAAAGGAGAAAATTAACCAAAGCAGAAAGATTGACCCTTCCAACTTGAAACCAACCTGTCAATAAGCACTGACCATCGTAGACAGGTATTCGCTGTAATCCAAGAAACGAACAATGAATTCAAAATTTTGGAACGTGGACTGCCAATTCAGTAAATACTGTACAACTTGAATCCAAAAACCAAACGATTTAAGACTCTTTGGTACCTTGGCATTTTTTCTTGGCAGTCTTCGATCCCCTACCCTAACCGATTTCAGTTGCTTCCACAATTAAAAGTGTTAATGTTTCGGATTAACTGTGGGTGATACCAATATTACAATAAAAATCTATTTCACAAAACTACCGGCCTGACGGGTAAAAAGACGTAACCCACTAGAAATTGTGATCTCAGGTGTAAGCCAAAGTCATCTCTACTCATTATCTCGCTGTCAGTGAACTTGAAATAGTTAATACAATATAAGCCAATTTCGTGAATATGAGAAAGCTGACCTGTTCATAAAGAGCTGCATCACCCAGTTTCCAGTCCATGATGACATGCGTAACTCTAGAAGGAACATAAGTGTTGACAACTTCACCACCATAAGAGCGTATAATCTTTTTCCAAAGAGCTCTAGTAGACTCCGAGAAGTTTGTATATCCAACCAGCATCATAACACAGCCAATTAGGCAGTCCTCGTGGGCTGTAGGACAGTTGTAGCCCACATGACCTTTAAAGTTGGGCAATTGAAAACCAGGAGGCACTTGTGGTGCAATCTGAGCCTGTTGCTGTTGAACAGCCGGATTTATTTGTTGTATCTGTTGAGCTCTAATCCCAGCAGCTGTATTCGGCCCATAGGCACCACCCGGAGCTTGAGAGACAGAGTTAAGAGAAGATCGGGCTGGGAGGACGTAACCACCAGATCGATATTGAGGGGGTGGGGGTACAATGTGTCTCGTTTGTTGAATAGATTGCGCAGTCATCATTTGTCGGATCTGTGAGTTGCTCATAGGACCGCGGGTCATCATTTGCTGCTGTTGGGGCAGTAGCTGTTGCCTCTGCTGTTGAATGAAACCGCCTCCAGCTGGAATCGGTCCTTGGGTGGCAAGCATTCCCTGAGATTGCTGTTGAGGTGACTGCACTAGGATACGCTGGGGTGGTTGAGAGGGGACTGTCGATTGTCCATAAAATTGACCTTGTTGAATGGCAACTGCTTGTTGCTGTGAGGCTTGGAGGATGGATGCTGGAGCTCCGGCCAGACTTGATGGTATAACTCGTCCGCCAGATACGTTGATCATAGTCTGCTGAAATCTTCCACCCGGTGCCTGTGGCTGTTGTTGTTGAGGGATCGATGCGATATCTGAAAGACGATAAATGAGCTAAGCAATGGAATAACATACTCCATTCCATGGTGTTTAATTATGCGATTTTAACAAACACGAAGGAAAGATTACCGTGAAGTTACTATTAACGTCAATCTTCACGAGAATCCAAATTTATAGGAAAATCCGAACACGCGTTTTCAAAGATGAGTTAAACAACGAACAGCCAAGTTAATCAATCACTAACCCACCCAAAATCTACTGTTTAAGAATTTTATGCGATAAATATATTTATAGTATTTACTTATGAAAGCACCCAACCCCCCCCCCCTCTCCGACTCATGGTTGACGTGTCTTTAAAATAAGTCCAGAGGTAGGTTAGCAACTATTGAGTGGTACTTACCTCTATCCAGAAATGATTCAGCATTTTGACAGTACTGTCGCTCACAGAATAAATTTTAGACACTTGTTTCTCACACTCTCACTAACTCCTCCTTCCCTCCTTACCCGGTTCTCATAATCTACGTTCCATTCTCTCACGACTTCAAACTGGTGAGCATTAGCATTTAGCCACTACAAAGTAAAGCAAAGCAATAAGCAAGCGTACAAGCAACACGATCTTGAGGAATGCCAGTAGAAGCATCAGCAAAAGCCGCAGCTGCAGCGGTAGGCACCGAACTATGATAGAGTATGTTGGAAGAGGCAGTAGAAGAGGAAATAATACCATTACTTGTCAAAACCTGTTCCTGTTGCTGGATCTGCTGTTGTTGTTGCTGTTGCTGAGTATATCCAGACGAGCCGATAATTCCCGTTGTCGTCGGCCTAGGCGATGTACTTTGGCCTACCGGTGTCATTGCACGCATCTGTGAGTACTGGGCACTCTACAAAAGAACGAAAAACACCATATAAACTACCAAAATACTGACGATATGATCTAGCTAGGTGAGAGAAAATACACTGAGTTCCTGAGCCGTTACGACTTGTTGAACCCCTGCAGAGGTTTGAATGATAATCTGTTGTTGATGCGGCTGACCCTGACCCCCCATTTGATGGGCAGTAGGCTTAACTTGTTGCTGAGTGAGTTGGGCATACTGTTGTTGTTGTTGTTGATTCGATGGTTGTAGAGGGGGAATATTCTGACGAATGCCTCCCTGTTGAGGTTGAAGAGGAGCAGAGGGTCTATTTTGTGACGGTTGTGGTTGAGGTCGAATAGCAGGCTGGGTTTGTAAACCCGTCATCTGGACTTGCATTTGACCTTGCTGCTTATACTGTTGTTGAAGAGGTTGAGGTTGACGACCCTGGATAAAGACCGGGGAGAGTACACCTCCTGGGTTTGCTGAAGGTGAAGACGATCTTCTTTGTTGTTGCTGTTGGAGATGTATCAAGTGCTGTTGTTGAGTAGCCTGTCCGGAAGCAGGTTGCAAAATTACTTGCTGTTGACCCTCCTTAATAGCTGCATTGTTGTTGCTATCTAGGAGAGCCTGAACAGAGTCTGGACCTGTAGTGACGGCCTGACCTAGCTGGATATCGGAGGGAGCTCGGACGATAAACGTTGCTGTCGTAGCTCGAGTTTGACCTTGAGCACTTTGCAGCAAGAGTGGCGATACTTGAACTTGTTGAGGTGCAGCCATCCTATTCTTCTGAAATTGATCTAGAAATAGAAAATATAATCTTGAGGATACACTACATACTCAAAATGTGTCCAGTCAACAAGGAAATTGAAAGAAAAGATTTGAATCGATCTTAAACTGTTCATGTGATAGAAATAATTTCAGTATTGTTGTGCGAAGTTCAGAATTTATCGTTTATGAACTGGGTTGGCGATTATTATACATAAACATATTTACCTTTTTAATAACTAGAAAAAAAACTTTGGAATTCTTTCTTTTGATACTGAGTAATAGAAGCATACCTCAGTGGGCAACCTAGATCATACAAGTGGAAACCTCCAGTTATCCTGGTGGTGACGTAGTTTCATAATGCTGACGTATCATCAACGACTTTCAACCAAATCAACTACTACTAAATTTAAAAATATTTTTCCAAAGGGATTGGAAAAGTCAAGAAATGGGGAAGAAACCATTAGGGGATGTTTGCAAATTTCAGGCAACTATTATTGCAAGATATTGATAAACGACTTAATTTTGTCGGTTAATGGGCTACAGCAAAAAATTAATACAAAAGAGGATAAGATATGAAATATAAGTAGCTGGAATAACCTTCCCAGGAAGTCAAATGAAATAGGAGAAAATAGATGGGCATTCGCCACTCTGTTTTAACCTCTTCCTTCATTTCTCACATGGAATAAACAACGACAGAAAATAAATGAGCATACTCTGAGCAGCGAGTAGAGCTTGTTGTTGATACTGTTGGTGCTGTTGTTGCTGCTGCTGCAGAAGAAAAGCTCCATTCTGCTGAGCCGCAGTCGCTGCCATCCTTGGACCAGCAGCAGCAGTCATTTGGGTGCCAGGTTGAGCAGCAGGGGCTGCTGCAACCAACACTGTGGAATGTTGAAAGAGTTGAGTGGTGGCTGCTCCAGAGGCATCTACTGTTAGAGTAGCAAACTGTTGTTGACCTTGTGGTTGAGGCTGTACCTGCTGAGGGGCAATTTCGGCCAGTTCTCCACTTCTTTTAGCTCCTCCACTGCTTCCACCCTTGGATCCCCCCTTCTGTCCTCCAGGACCAAATTTATTGGCAGCTAATACACCACCTGCTGAAGAATTAGAGCCACGATTTGCTGGAGATTTAGGCGACTTGGGTTTTCGCTGAGCCCCACCAGTAGCTATAGGGGTTGACCCGGTAGGTAAAAAGGCTCCCGGCAACTGACCATCGCCCCGATTCGATGCATTATCCTAGAACAAAAACACAACAAGCTCATTTAAGAGGTGATGCCCAGTAAATAAGCGATACGAAAATTCCTTTACCCACCTTATTTCGATTAGCTTGAGAACCCAAGATGGTTTTGACATTTTGCATAACAATGGCATCCTTCTGTTCTTCATTCAAGCCCTGTTCACTGGGGTGCTTGTTCGCCTTACTTTTACTGGAACCCTTGGCAGGTTTCGGTTCGGGAAGATGGGGATGAATTTGCTGCTGTTGGTGGAAAGTTGTACCCATTGGTGCTTGAGGTGCCTGGGAGACCACAGGCACTCCACCTGTTGTAAATCCAATTACACCTGGAGAAAAAGAGAGTAGAATAGAATTAAGAGAGATGTCACTCGTCGTTCGCTTAAAACACTGGTACTATATGAATGCATGGATTAAGCAGGAGTACGAATCAAAACACGATTGGGCATAAAGTCAAACGAACGCGTCCTTAACTTCATCGACAATGAAATGAGAAACCACATATATGATTAAATAAATACTAGCAGTGTAATAATAAGCTAAATTTCAATAAAGGAACTGAATAGCGATTCCTCTATGGTAAAGATACCCATATATTTTGTTTTAAATGTTCAAGAACATCCCAACCTTTGGTGCTGCCAATACAGTCACTTCAGTATTTCAATGAAGACCTTAGCTACTGCGCATTCAAGCAGGCGTTCTAGAGGCTAAATTCATACACAATATGTCCTCAAAGATCGTCACCTGACAAAGGCGAAACAACTTCTGAACAAACTGAAACATCTTCTTGAATCACTAACAATCTAGTTCTTCTCTTCCAATGGGAAACACCTTTGTCAAGATGACCAACACTACACTCAGAGTAACAGATGGATTGATTGACTTGACAACAGCAGTCCAAATCACACTCCTCCAGTCATCGTTTACGAATGTGTCCACCTCCAAGGGTCATGACATGCGATACCTCCCTCCACATTCTTTCCAAGAATGACTTTGCAGGTTACATTGAATTCTCATGCCTGCGTAGAACTTCTCACCACTGTAGTAGTTAAGCCCTGCATAACGAACCAGGGTAGCCAATAATATTCCATATGTATGGCGGTGGCAGGATTCGGCCACCCTTTACACCAATTTTAAGGCTATACTAGGCTCTCCCAACCCGGTCTTAACATGATGGACCAATATGCATGTATTGGTTGGTGTACAGAAAGGCACTAACCGTCGTGGTAGTAATACAAAGGTAACCCAGTTGATGAACAGAGTGAAAACAGATTAAGGGACCCTTCTAAGGGAAGTGTAGAATCACTTTGCTCTAGATTTCGGATCCGGGGTCGAATTGAGGTTGAAAAACTTCTTCGAAAGAAGTGCAATTTCCTCGCCTATTGAATTTCTATTAAATCCACTCAATTTTGCAGTTACCAACCGTTTTTTTTCTTTTCCCTGAAGAAACTGTCAATATTATGAGAAACAAACTACATATGTATATTATTCGAACACTTATTCTTGATGATAAATAAATGTTTTCAAATTTGAGCTAAATTGAACAAAAGGCAGACCAACTTGTCTGTACCAAGTTTAAATGCGGGTGACTGCTCACGGAAGGCGAACTATAAATAAGACATTTTAGCACAAAAAGACCAGTGGGTAAGAAACCACTTATACTAATTAAATTCACTATTGCCTAACCAACAATCGGAATTGAATACTGCCAAGTGGGATGGTATATTATCAAAAAAACAAGATAAGTCCTATCTGGACTGAAAAGAACAATATGCTTACCAGCATTCGTAGAGAGGATTCGATGGGTTCCATCAATTGAAGTTCCGATAGCGGACTAAAAGTTGCGATAAATGAAAATATGAATTACGAATATAAAGCAGAATTTGAGAGGAATTTTCAAAGAAATTATATAAAGACGCATTCCGTGTGAGAAAGACAGGATATATGACGGTACAACAACAAAAGCTTAATGCGCAATTGTCAAGAAACATACTTGGATCCCGAAAACATGCCTTACTGCTTCGGGAGAAATTCGATAGTATTCCTGCCACGTTGGTAAATTGAGGGAAATATAATTAGATATTGTAGTCATAGAACACTTATATGGCTGGGAAATTAATGCGGAAATAGTAAAAATAAAGAGAAGGAGGTGTAAGGCTTACAACAGAAGTTCCGATGCCACCAAGATGGGTAGCCAATCCCTGTGGTAATTGCTTTTGAGCAATTGACTGATCGATCAGATGGACAGGAGCAGGTTTGGGCATGATGGGAGGCTTCGGTGGAGCAGGTTTGACCAGGAGCTCAACGTTATAATTTTCACAATCGATAAGCTCTTGACCCTTTAGGCATTCAACAACCCAATCAGGAGAGATCATGCGAACACTTGGAAAATGTGCCTTGCACCGTTCATAAAGGAACTATAATGATACAGTAATTAGGAGGAAAAGCGAAACCTTACCCCAGAAGCTCGACCAAGAATGAGGTGAGTTGTATTTGAATCGAGTATTCCACTGCAACTTGCTCCACGAATAGTGAGATGAGCGGTTAGTTTGAGAACATCGTTTGCCGGTAACTAAATTTAGTGTGGTCAGTGTTTAAGGACACCAGTAGTACCTCTGCTATTACAACATTCAGCCCATGGAAAATTTTTTTAAATTTCGGATGGAAGGGTTTAAAAGGAAGAAATGCGTTCATGGCAATCGACTTGCGAACCCATGACGACTAAAAGGGAGTCAGTTAAAACAATTTAATGGTACGTACAGTAACAACATAAAGGCCGATAAGTTCTTCGGCTTCATAAACTTCGGCAGAGTCACCTTTGTCACTAATTGCAAATTTTAGACTGTCAGTCAATGCAGGGAAAGAAGTTGCACCAAGAAATTTCAAGTCATCAACCAACTACAAAGTAAACATAGTTGAAATAACTCATAACTAAATAAATTAATAAATGCGCTAAAGATGCCGATAATCTGCCTAAAAATATTTCACAAGACGCTCAAGTGTATAAGACACGAATGTATGTAAATCAAATGCAAAATATAACGAAGAAAGCACAGCACCCAGCAAAAGTTTAGTAAATCCGAAAAATCAATTTAACTCAAACTAAACACAGTGGCTAATAAATAACAAAATAAGCAAATATGAATGATTACGGAAATACAATAAATGAAGATAGCTCAAAAAGCGATATCAAACAATACAGAAGTATAAA